>JAQZBX010038637.1:0-23336 GCA_029593785.1 Cabassous unicinctus | reverse complement strand
CACACCTCCCACAACATCCCACACCAACATCCTTCATCAGTGTGGGACATCATCCACAATGGATATACACATCCTGGGGCTTTGCCACCAAGCATAGACCGCATTTCACATCATAGATCACCCTCTCTCCCAGTTCTGCGTGGTATATGCTGATGTAAAATGGCCTACATCTGTTGCCACAATGCCACTCATGACAACCCCCAAGTCCCAAAAAAGCCCCTGTATTTCGACTGCCTCTCCCCAACCTGCCCCGAAAATGTCCAGTGGCCACTGTCTCCACCTCACTGTTACAATTTCTTCCATTGCTTGAATCACAATATATGACAGAACACCACCAAGTCCATTCTAGTTCATAGCTCTTCCCCCAATCCTGGGGGTTTTGGGATGGTGATGTCCACTCCACCTCCAAGTGAGAGAATGTTTATATTCCATGGTCATGTTATTTTTTCATCTTAAATTTCAATGGGGGGACAGATGTGGCTCAAATGGTTGGGCAACCGTCTCCCATGCGGAGGGACCTGGGTTCGATCCCCAGGACCTTCTGGTAAAAAAAAACAAAAACAAAACAAAAAAAAAACATAAAAAATTTTCAATGAATAACATGCTTCCTTGAGTTGGATCGGGGTGGCCCTGTGTAATGTGGAATTTATAGAGGCATAAACTGTTGTATCCTGTAAGCTGTACTAGGTGCTAAAACCTTCCTCTTATGGGCTTCCTCTTATGAGTATAACCTCCTTGTAGTCCCTGGACTTCATTTATACCCACTTAGTTAGTGGATGAAAAATCCACATTTCCAGCCACCTCAGCTACAGGTTTTTGTTGTGTTTGCTCCTCAACCCCATCCCTGCAACTGAATTTTTATTATTAGTTTCACATTTCCCAGATTTCCACTGCCCACCTCAGGCCCCATGGAGATGAGCTGGAAATTACTCTCACACTCTGGCTACAGTTGGATTGGGTTGGTTTGAGGACTCTTTCTTAAGTCTATATTTACTTGATGAAAATGTGGGAGATAATTTCCAAATGTTGACTATTTAGAATAATAAGGGTAAATATACTTTAACATCAACAATAGAAGCATAAATAGGCCAGCCCGTGTGGAGCCTGGGGATTTTCTCCCACTTCCCCATCTGCCTGTGTCACTGTGAGAAGTACTGTTGTGTCAGTTCAAACAGTAATAGGCAGCCTCGTCCTCAGGCTGGAGCCCAGAAATGAGCAAAAGCCCTTCATTGACTGAAGCACCTTTGGCTCCCGAGAAGCAGCTGGGGACCCCGGAGTCCTGGTGCTTGTCTGAGTCTGTGTGGCAGTTCAGGAGAGACCAGGGAGGGCTCCCTGGCTTCTGCTGGAACCACCAAAACCTGTATTTACCAACACTGATATAACTGCTCAGGGTGCAGGTGAGTTTGGCAGATATTGCTGGGATGTAGAGAGGGAGGGTGGCTGAATCGGCATGGGTGGGGAGAGGGAACCTGCAAACACAGACTATCATGGGTGATGGGGCAGGAGCCAAGGTGAGCCTCCAGGAAAGCCTCCAGGGATTGGCTCAGTCAAGGGAGCTGCCCTGAGGCCCTGCAGCCTATCACCACCTGAGCAGTGAGAGAGGAGTAGGAGGAGGAGAGGAGTCCAGGCCATGGTGGACACAGCCCTGAGGCCCTGAGCTGGGATTGGGCTGGCCCAGGCCTCTCTTATCTTCTCCACTGCCCTGAAAGGGGAGGGGCTGTTCATACACATTTGTGTCCAGTGCTGATGCTCTGCTCCATCTCCAGCACCAGCTAAAGCCTGACTTTCTTTCTTTACACAGCAGGGCTTGGTGGGTGACATTCAGAGACATCCAAATACTATAGTCAGGGCAGATAGCTCAGGGGTTTTGTGCCCTTGCCAGTGGGCCCTACTTTGGAATTTATGCTTCCCAGTGTGACAGAGCAGGACTCAGTTATAGTTTCCCTACACATGGCTTTTCTGACCTTATATTTGAACCTATTATCAGTACTAGGGTTGGTATGTGTATATCCAAGAGACTTGAATCTTTGGCTGTCCATGTGACAGCTGGGCCCTGAGCCTCAATAGAGTTGCAACACCTACTCTCCACTTCATTGGACTCACCCAGGACAACTAACAAGGAGGTGATGATGGACAAACACCATACAAAGGAACTGAGAAAGTCTATAACTGCAAGCAAAAGAGTCCCATCCATTGGCACAATGGGATTACAGCCCCCTCTCAATTAGAGGTGGAGTGAACATCACCATCCCAGAATCCTCAGGATTGGGGAATGAACTATGGACTAAAGTAGACTTACTGGTATTCTACTATAGACTTATTGGGATTCAATCTATGTAAGAACATATCATTGATGTGGAGGCAGTGGCCACTGAACGTGTTGAGGGCAGGGAGAGGGAAAAACAGGTGTAATATAGGGGCATTTTCAGGACTTGGGAATTGTCCTAAATGACATTGCAACAAAAAGACACAGGCCATTATATATCTTGCCATAACCTACAGAATTGGGTGGAAGAGAGTGTAAACTACAATGTAAACTTTAATCCATGCTTAGTGGCAATGCTTCAAAATGTATTCATCAATTACAATGAATGAATATCACTAATGAAGGATGTTGTTAATGTGGGAAAATGCGGGAAGTGTGGGGAGTGGGACATATGGGAATCTCCTATATTTTTATGTGACATTTGTGTAATCTAAGTATCTTTAAAAAAATATTTTAAAAGAGAGAGAGACTTAGGAGTCACAGGTCACCATTCTGGATGACTCTACTATCATGGGAAACCAGTGAAACATCCAAAATTAATGAAGATACTGAACATCAATCTCTCCAGGACGTGAGGTAATTGAGCTGAGCAGTACTGAGGGCCTGGTATAAGGGGAGGGGAAAGAGGACATCCCAGGTGCTCCTGATGGCCATTTCCAGAGTCCCTTCAGACAGTTCCCTGTGCAGGGAGAAGGGTGAGGAGGGGAGGACAAAAGGCCAGAGCCTGGGGGTCCCCAGAGTCTGTTTCCTGCAGCACCAGAGTGGGTACCCAGCTTCCCTACAGCCCATGATCCTCCATCAAGGCTTTTTTGGAGTTAGAATTTCTTCATTTTTCTGTATCCCTGATCCATTAGTGCCCCAGCCTGATCTTCTCCTTGGCATGAGCAAGAAATCATCTTGGATTGAGAAAGAGAGAAGGTAATTACAGAGCTGTATGCAGGTGGGTGAGGGGAGCCTGACCCTGGATGTCCCAGTTCCTGATGGCAGGTCACAGAGACAGTCCCATGACACCATGGAGAACTTTCTTTTTACTCAACATCCCAGGAGCCACTGGGAAAGAAAGAACAGCTTCTAGAGCCAGGCAGGCATGAACAGATGTGGGGAAGGAAGGAGGGGACCTTGTCCCAGGAAGAGCTCACTTGGGGCCTGGTTGGTCCAGGTGACCATGAGACGCTCTCAGATCACACACATCTGTGAGTCATGCTTGGGCCTTGGATGGACATGGAGGGGTCAACCATTTTTGTCCTCATCCATCATCTCTCCGAGGGGATATTTCATCATAAGAACCAATTATCTGCCTATGTAGGCATGATTAGGGTGGAATATATTAGCAATGGATGAAATTAAATATTTGAACTAATGAAAAGAAGACATTTGCATCTCCAGTAGTCCCAGGAAAATCTAGTGCTGACTGAAGAAGTGTCAACAGAAGCCACCACCTAAAGGAAACTCAGCCACAAGCAGAGAGAGGATAACTGCACGAGGCTGGGGGAGCTGGGGGTGGTTTCTGTCTGACTTCCCCATGGGTCTGAAGCTCTGTGTAAGTCTTAGAATCACCATGCCATGCACAGCAGTAATAGTCAGCCTCGTCCTTGGGCTGGAGCCCAGAGATGAGCAAAAGCTCTGCATTGGCCGAGGCATCACTGGATCCAGAGGACAAGCTGGGGACCCTGGAGCCCTGGTAAATGTCTGAGTCTGTGTGGAATAAAGAAGGTACCAGGGATGGCTCCCTGGCTTCTGCTAATATCAATGTATCCAGAAGTCACCCACACTGAAGCCACTGTTCAGGATGCAGGTAAGTCTTGCAGAAGTTGGCAGGGACACAGAGAGGGCAGACACCTGAGTCAGCACAGGCTGGTAGAGAAGACCTAGAAGTATAAATGAGATTGGGTAATGAGGCAGAGACCAGAGTGAAGCTTCTGTGAGAACAGGGGCAGAGGGATGGACAAAAGTGCAGGAATTGTCCTGATTCTCTGTGGCCTGTCCCCACCTGCCAGTGAGAGAAGAGCATGAGGAGGAGAGGAGTCCAGGCCATGGTGGACACAGACCCTGAGCCTCACAGTGGAGTTGGGCTGCCCCAGGCCTCCTTTTCTCTCCCACCCTCTGCCAGAAGAGGGGCTGATCACGCAAATTTGCTTCCATCTACTGACTGCCCAGGTCCTCCCTGAGCCCTGATGCTGTAGCTCAGCTCACACTAGACCCAGGAGGATGAAGGTTTGTTTGCCCCTTGGGAGAGCCGTGGGTGGAAGCAGGTGCTGAGACAACACAAATATCCTGAGCAGGGGATTCTGCCAAGCAAGAGAGGACACAGCTGCTGAGTCTCCATCAGTGAGCACAGGGCCCAGCTCACCAGCCCAGAACTCTTTGACTGAATGGTCCTTCCTGAGCCCCACTGCAGGAATGACAGAAAGTGCCACAGCACATCCTGCTGGTCAAATGGTCTAAAGACCTGAGAGCCAAGGTGAATCCTGCCCCTCCCAAGGTCCTTGCCTAGGTCTAAACATTGATGTCTTATTCTAGATACTGTGACCCCTGTATGCTGCACTGGATTCCTACTCAGCTCTTCACTCCAGAAGGATCACATGTCTACGGTAGCTGCAGTCATTAATGTGAACTACAACTTCATCTGTTGGAAACTCCAGAAAAGATGTGGATAAGACTCAGTGATCACACGGGTATCAAGCTGATCAGAAATGTGGGTAGGAGCTTTTCAAAGGCAGAGCACAGAATTGGACTTTTTGGTAATAAAATGACCCAGGACAAGTTTAGAAGACAAAATTCAGGAGTTCCCATGGGTGCTGAGTGCCATCAGCTCTAGGTAATTCCCATCAGTGGCACCTACTTACTCAATATCCCTGGAGCAGGCTCCCAGTTTTCCCAGAAAAAGCAGAGCCTCCAGCACCTTCATCCTTTTGATCCCTCAAAGAGGTTTTGTGACACAGTATCCAAATTCCCTCCATGCCTGACCCCTGTCCCTGACATGACACCTGAAGGTGTAGGTCCCAGTGAATGAGCCAGGCCTGCTCTGAACCTGGATTTCCCCTGGGCCTGCATCCTCACTCAGCTCTTCACACCTTAGGGCCTTGACCTGGGAAAACAGGGAGCCTCAGCCAGCCCGGGGCACAGGTGATGGGGAGGGAAGGGGAAGCCTGAGCTCTGACCTCCAATGAGGGCCTTCCATGTTGTTGAGGGTCTGTCCATGTGACAGAACCTCCCAGGGCCTGTGACTCAAGAGAAAGCCAGACAAGGCAGATGTGCTTTCCTCCAAGAGAAAGGTCAGCCCCACAGGCTTTGATATTATGACACGTTTGCCCCATGGAAGAGTTTCAGTGTCATCAGGAATTATGTTCTTGTGTGTCTGATGATTGTTTTCTGAGATTTCAGAAACATTGACTGGGAATTGGTAAATTGGAGGACAGTCCTCATGAGCCAGAAGACACTTCCAGGCACAATCTGTGGACTTGAAAATTTTTTTAATAGAAAAGAACTCAGCATCCAAGAGTCTGAGCAGCTGGAGGTTTTTGTACCCCTTCCCCATCTGCCTGAGTCACTATGAGAAGCACTGCTGTGGTACATGACACAGTAATAGGCAGCCTTGTCCTCAGGGTGGAGCCCAGAGATGAGCAAAAGCCCTGCACTGGCCAGGGCATCTCTGGATCCAGGGAAGTGGCTGGGGACCCCAGAGGCCTGGTTCTTGGTTGAGTCTGTGTTGTAGCTCAGGAGATAATGGGGGAGAGCTGCCTGGCTTCTACTGGTATCAGATTATATATTTGCCACGAACACTGACATCACTGCTCCTGGTGCACGGAAGTCGGGCTGATGTTGCAGGAGATGCAGAGAAGGAGGGTGGCTGAGTCAGCACAGGCTGGGAGAGGGAACCTGCAAACACAGACATGCATGGGTGCTAGGTCACAGGTCAGGTCTAAAATGCATGGAACTCTGAGCTAGAGGAGCTGACCAAGGATGGGAGACCTGCCCTGGGTCCCCAAGGCCTGTCCCTACCTGAGCAGTGAGAGAGAAGCACAAGGAGGAGAGGCGTCCAGGCCATGGTGGACACAGACCCTGAGTCCCACAGAGGAGCTGGGCTGCCCCAGGCCTCCTTTTCTCTCCCACCTTCTGCCAGAGGAGGGACTCATCATGCAAACTTGCTTCCATCCACTGACTGCCCAGGCCCCCCCTGAGCCCTGAGGCTGGAGCTCAGCTCACACTAGACCAAGGAGTGTGAAGGTTTGTTTGGCCCTGGGGAGAGCCCTGGGGGGAAGCAGCTGTTGAGATGACACAAAAATCCTTGCTCAGGGGACTCCGCCAGGCGAGAAAGGTTGTGACAGTAGTCCCACAGCACCCTCTGCTGATTGTCAGGCAAAATTTCAGAATGGCCCCTAAGACTTGAGAGCCCAGGTGATTTCTTTCCCTCACCAGGTCACTGTCTGGGTCCAAACTTTGATGTGTTATTCTAGATAATGTGATTCCAAGATGCTGCATTGGATTCCTAATCGGCTCCTCACTCCAGGAGGATCCCAGGTCTGTGGAAGGCAAACATGTACATAAACTACAATTTCACCTGTTGGAAAGTCCAGAGAAGAATCTGACAAGACTCAGTTTCCATGTGGGCGTCAGGTCAGCTGGCACAGAGGAGGGTCACATGGGCTGGTTGGAAAGGTGGGTAGGGGATCTTCAAGGGAACACCATAGAATTAGCAATTTTCAGGGAATAAAATGCTTTGGGGAAGTTCAAAAGACAAAATTCAGCAAAAGATCCAAAAGATTTGTAAAGCTTATATTTTTGATAGTGAATAGATTTTATTTAGCGTTTTTGGAAAACCTAGTTCCTTCGGTCAGCTTAGTATTTCCCAGTACACAGTGTAACATATTCCCTTATTTTATCAAGGCAGCCTTTATCACTCTATGTGAAGTCTGTCTGACACATATTTGCGTGGCAATTTCTTGTTA
Source organism: Cabassous unicinctus (assembly GCA_029593785.1). NCBI lineage: Eukaryota > Metazoa > Chordata > Mammalia > Cingulata > Chlamyphoridae > Cabassous > Cabassous unicinctus. Next base: position 16,121 of record JAQZBX010038637.1, on the reverse strand, counting down.
AATTTTGTTATAGGGCTTATACAATTTGTTCATCTTAAAAGCAGATTTTTCCCATCTTACTCATTATTTTCTTACTCATTTTCAGATTTGGTGGAAGATAAGTTTGGAGTTTTAATGTCAGGAGGTCTGCAGATGTGTGTGAACACCTGGGCAGGCAAAGAGAAAAGGCACCACTTCCTCACTGTACCTTGTCCACTTACCTCAACTGTGCAAATGGCCGCATGCCTAGGCTCCCAAGGTCCTGGAGTAAATAGTCCAGGGCCAGGCTCACCTCTTCCCTGGGGCAACTTTCTATTCGTGGCCTTCAGAGAGATCTTTCTCCTTCAGGTCAGGCAGGTCCAGAGCCAACCAGGCTGAGAATCTTTTCAGTGGCTCTCTGAACTTTGTGCGTGATTTTTTCATAAACCTACAACTTCTCTAAAAAAAAAAGGAGAGTGAAAATTATTGCTGATATGTCCTGGGCCCGTGTAATATCTCATATACTTTTCTCTGAAATCCACATCAATTTCTCCCTTGTTATGCAGGTAGAATTTCTCAAATAGGCCTGCGGAAGGTCAAGATGGTGATGGGAGTCAGTGGAGACTGGATGGATGGAAACTGGATGGGGGTGCCAGGAACCTATCACAATGCAGAAGGAGCAGAGAAGCACTCAGGGGCTCTCAGTGATGCTGCTTGACCCACAGGAAGAGCTTCCTGTGGCTGGTGATTTTTGGCCCTGAAGGACCAGGTTGCTCACCTGAGCTTGGGTACCAAGGATCCCATTGAAATGGGTTGAGTAGCTTCACCTCTATTTCCTTCTTTGTGTCAGAAGAGTGGTGCTGAGAGCTTAGAGATCCTTTCCCTGTCTGGGGCATCTGACATGTGGCTCTGTACCTCTTCGTGTCTGCTCTTCTCCAAACTGCATGTTAAGTATCCCCCAAAGTTTTCATTAGTGTCCTGGGATCAGCCCAAATCTTACCTGATCTACCCTTCTCATTCTAACAAGGGTGCTAATTGTAAATAAGTTGACTGTTCACATCAATGTCCATAAGTGAGGATGTTACACTTTTCAAATATGTTACCATTCTTGTTGGGTTGTTTGCCATCATTTGCTGGAATCAGAGAACAAGTTTGGGTCACATGTTCCTTATTTAAGTCTTAGGAAAAGTTTGTTGCATGTTTTGCAGAACTCTCTCATGATGTCTTCTGGCTTGGAATTTTGGTTGAAGATTATATTGTTCACTGATTATGACATATATGCAGAGCTTTTGTAACTCAGACACTGAACACCATGGAGGGCAAAGTCAACACAACATGACGACAAGCTGGAATCCTGGAATTAGGAAGAGAATGTGGTAGGAATAATGGGATGACTGACCAATGCTGCACAAATGCCAGGAGTAAAGACAGTGCAAACATGTCCCAGTATCCTTTCACAACCCCCTCCAATGGAAACTCCATTGTTTGTGGAGGATGACACATGGACCACTTTTTTTAAATGTATTTTTTATATTTTCTAAAAGATACTTAGATTACATAAAATGTTACTTAAAACTATATAAGGGATTCCCATATGCCCCACTCCCCACATCTCCCACTTTTCCCCATATTAACAACTTCTTTCATTAGTGTGGTACATTCATTCCAATGTACCTTCAGCACCTCCAGTGGCCACTGTCTCCACATCAATGATATAATTTCTTCTATTGCTAGAATCCCAGTAAGTCTATAGTAGAATACCAGTAAGTTCACTCTAGTCCATATTTTATTCCCCAATCCTGAGGATTCTGGGATGGTGATGCCTACTCCACCTATAATTGAAAGGGGACATTGATCCCATATGGCTGATGGATCGGACTCACTTGCTTGCAGTTGTAGACTCTCTCAGTTCCTTGGTATGGTGGTTGCAAGGACCACTTTTGAGAGATCCCATGCTGCTTGCTAAGACCTCAATGTTGGAAGTGATTTCTTCATGCAAATTCATTCCTGCTGTGGAATTCTCTATATATCTTTGGGCATCAAGACTAGGCAAGGACTCCATGAGGGGTGGAGAATGAAGTAAACATCAAGAGCATTTCTTAGAGCACAGTTCTCATTTCCTCCTGGGGGTGTGACGTGGCTGCAGGTGCAGGAAATTCACACTTCAGTGAGGACACTGCTTGCACAAGTGTGCAAGAGCCAGTATAGTATTTTCCTATTTTCCCAGGTGGCCTAGGCCAGAACCATCTGTGCTCTCGGGACTAGTCCAAAAGTACCACCTACAGGCCTGGGAGTCTGGGCTCGCCTGCTCCTCTGACACTCTCTAGCACTCTGGGAAGACATCTGGACTTTCGCTCATGAGTCTGTCTGATGGCAGCACCAAGGACAGTAGGATGTGTAGGTTCCCTCCATGGGGCATGTGAAAGGGACACAGATGCCAGCTTCAAGAACTCTCAGTGGCCAAATCTGGGATAATCAAAGCATAAAATAAATCAATGAAGTAGTGTCATAATATAACACAAAGTATAAAATAAATACCCATAAGCCCATACTAACTATATAAATGTGGAGAATAGAAAAATCTCCTGTCTAGAAGAATTTTAGTAATTTATGTAGATAATCTGCCTTGAAGGAGTGGAGTATGAATTCTTACTCTTTAAGTGTGGACTCTGCCTAGTGACTTTCCTCCAAAGATTAAAGCATGGATGGGCAAAGATAGAGGAAATTACAGTGGAATCCCTGGGAAAGCACGGCTTTGCAGATGATTAAGGTCAACACAGTCTTAAACCTTGGTGATTGTATGGACTCTAGATAAGAAATAATGAAAATGGCAATTTACCTTGTGATATTCCTACAAAAATAAATATAAAAAATAATAATTCCAGTGTATTCAAAAGAAAAACATTATTATCCAATACCAATTAAAGGGAATCCTACAAGAGACCAGATCAGTTCTTGGCAAAACTGTGAAGGTCCTTGAAAACAAAGAAAGTCTGAGCATTTGTCAGAGCCAACAAGACCCTAAATGAGACATGGAGATGAAATGTAATGTGGTCTCTGGCATAGGATCTTGGAATAGGGGAAAAATGAAGGAAATATAAGCAAAATATTGACTTTAGTTCATTATAACACAATAATATTGGTTCAATAATCATAACAAATGTAAAATACTAACAAAATATTTTTAAAATATGCAAACTCTGGGGGGAGGGTGGGTATATGGGTACTCTATATTCTATCTGCTTAATTATTCTGCAAATCTAAAACTGTTTCAAAGAATAAATAAATGCTATTAAATCTTTTTAACATGAACAGAATCTAGCCTGGCTTATATTCATCTTCATACCAACATGGTTGTAAAATATATTTAATGTCTGAAGAGTCCATGAAGGCAAAAGTGCCTAGTGCCTAAGTGATGAAAATGTGAGCCACTGAGTGTACACTTCGAATGAATTGTACAAAGAAAGCATGGGATTGTATAACACAGCGACTCCTGTGGTGGAAAATGGACTATAGTTAACAGAATAAATATGAGAACATTCTCTCATGAACTATAACAAATATATAATACTAATACAGGGTGTTAATAATCGAGTGAATTGGGGGGAAATACAACAAATGCAAGATATGGGCTATAGTTAGTAATAATATTTTGATGATGCTCTTTCATAATTTGTAACAAATGTTTCACAAAAATGCAAGGTGTTGGTGGTGGGATGATGTGTGGGAGTCCAGTTTGATGATACACATGCTTGTTTTTTAAGTTCACAACTTTTACTATACACGTATTGTTTATGTATGTTCGTGTATGAAGGATATACTTAATTTTTTTTTTTAAAGAGGCATTAGGGAAATGGATGTGGCTCAAGCAGCTGCACTCCCACCTACCACACGGGAGGTCCCGGGTTCGGTTCCTGGTGCCTCCTAAAAAGAAGACAAGCAAGACAGTGAGTGCAAACAATGAGGGGGGTGGGAATAAATAAATAAATAAAAACAAATAAATCTTTTTTTTTAAAAAAAGAAAAAGAGGCATTACTTAACCTGACTTTTGAAGGGTGAGTATAGTTGTTGTTCTTGAGAGAGAGAAATGCACGAAAGGGTGTCCTAGATTCATCTTCCTGGATGAAGAAAGAACATGTGTTGATAGACAAAGATGTGGAAGGGCACAGTATGTCGATGAAACATGGAAATCCTTAAAAAGAGAAGGCATTGCAGAAAGGAGCAGGGAGGTTTGTGGAAAAGTATTGCAGACTTCAGAGGACACAAGGGATCATGATACAGTGTAAAGGAAAACATGGGGAGGGGCCCTGACGAGGAAGACATTAATGAAAAGAAGCTTAGGAGATAAGATATACAGGAGAGTTGACCAACAATACCTCTGGGTGAGGAAGGGGGGAAAGCTAGTTATGAATTTAAGGATTCTGTTTAGGAAAAGTTTGATGTCATTTGGTTTCGTGGGTTATTAGATAATTGGTTTGTTTCTTTTTCAAAAGTTGTGGAGCATACAGGGAATCTGCTGAAAGTACACGAGCTAGGGTGGGTATATGGCAATGGAAGGCGAGGCTGTCCATGACCACTGGCAGCAAATCAAGAACTGTTCTTAATGGGGCGGCCACATGAAAAGTGCAGTCATTGGTGGGGACTATGTTGAGTTAGAAGAGTCAAGGATTGAGGAACCCCATCATTTAGGAATGAGCATGAGGACCTACTTGATCATTTGAGGAAGTCCCTGTCTCATGCATTGATTTCATAATTATCACAGTGCATTTATTGCTACTTTGCTTTGGGGTACAGATGAAAAATAGGAGGCACAGTTGGGAGAGAACACCACCCTCTCTCCTGCCCAAAGCGAGGTTAGTTTGTGGTCTGAAGATTGGTATGTGGATGAAGTGGGAGACAAGATGCTGGGCAGGAAATTGGGGGCCAAGGGTACCTGTGGCTGAGGGAGTGTCCAGACAACTCAGACTGTGGACATTATCAAGGAAGAATATTTGTGAATATAAAAGAAATATTTTCTCTTTCCCTTGGTCTTCTCATTTCCTCACTTCCTTACCTCCCTGCTTTTGATAATGGTCCATCATTATAATCATCATAAGGAGTCCCCTAAAATCACTCTGGTCCTTTCCCTATTTGGTTTAGTCCTACCCACCTCATTATACCCCATTTTGTGTAAATCACATACTGTTGACTCTCCAAACCAACCCAGCTGAAACATATAACTATGCTTACTACTCTCACTTTAGGTTTATGAAGATCTTACTCAAGGGCGTACATCATCATCCTCAACCTTTGTAATCCATTCCTATGTCTTACCCTCCCTGGTAATTGATAGTTCAAACCTTTCTTAGTGCCTCAAAAAAGTCCTCTGTCCTTACTCTAAACTGAGAAATTAAAAGCTATCAGAAAATATTTATATCTTTATATTCAGTTTTCTTATTCCAGAGAGAAAAGGCTTACCAATTTTATAATTTTTCTTTGATATTTCCCAGGGAGTTTTGCAATTGTTTTTATATACATACTGCACAAGTCTTGGAATGTTATCTCATAGCAATATTACATTTTTATTAATATGATTATACTATTGTAGCAGTTTGATATTATTGATGAATTCCAAAAAGAAATATTGGATTATGTTTGTAAACTGGTCTTTTCCTCTGGGCGTATTAGAGTGTATTGGATTCAGAGGTTTTACTTTTACTTGATTAAATAATGATTAAGGCTTTGATTGGGCCACAGCAGTAGGACATTGAGTCCCTGCCCCCTGGACAGGGACTCACAGAGAAACTGCACTGCAGAGAAGGGAGGTCGGCGTTTTAATGTTGGAGTCTGGGAAGTAAGCACACAGAGGAGCAGAGTAGCTGAGCCTGGAGAGACTCGAGCCCTGGGGAAAGAGACAGAGCCAGTCACCTGATAGTCTACAGCTGGCCTAGTGGAGAAAGCAGGGCAGATGAGCCCAGAGAGAAACAAGCCCCAGGAAGAGAGGAACCCAGGAAGCCTGAACTACTGGCAGACGTGAGCAGCAATCTTGCTCCAAGATGTGGCAGCAGACTTTGATGAAGGAAGTAACTTATGCTTTATGGCCCAGTAACTGTAAGCTTCTACCCCAAATAAATACCCTTTACAAAAGCCAACAAATTTCTGGTATTTAGCATCAGCACCCCTTTGATTGACGAATACAAATATGTTTATTATTTTAATGCATTGAAAGATTAATAATAAATAGTACTAGTATTAAAATTATTATTGAAGGGATAAATATAAGAATATTGTTTTATACATTCATTTATACCCAATGACTCTTTCTAAATTAAATTAAATTCTCTTGAGAGTCTTGTGATACAGGTCATCTCTTGGTTAAAAAAGGGTGTCTTCTCACTAAGCTTAATACCACTTGCTTTCATTATATACATTTTGTATTCATAAGAAATTTCAGAAAAAATATAAACTAATATTTACCATAGAAATTATGTCTTTCTTTCATTTTTAACCCTTTAGAGCAATGTTAGATATAAGTTTAAAATAGATATTTCATTAAGTTTTTAAGGAAGAATCCCTGTGTTCTGAATTTTGGGCCTTTTTTCAAAAATTGGAATGGAGAATTCTGAATAGTTGAATTAACATCCACCAGGCAATCTGAAGAACCTATGATATCTCCTTTAAAACAGATACATGCTAAAGAAAAAGATAAATGAAACTACTTAAAACTGGCACTCTCAGGAAATATTTTAACATAGGTAATGTCCAAACTTCAAACTACATATCAGAGAAAACAGACAAACAAACTTACAAAACCCCATAAGGCTATCTTCTATGTTCCCACCATAAGCCAGTGCTCAGGTAGAAGCGAGCTCTGATCAAATGGAAGGGGCATACAAGATGCTAAGATGATGTCTTGAAAATGTAACATTTTGGGGCAGAAGAGGGTTGAAAGGAAGACAGGGGAGATCTTTAGAAACCATAGAGTAAGGTGTAAAGAAGGAATAAAGAGAAAATTAGAGTACTTCTAGGCACCAGAAAAAAAAAATTAAATCAAGGAAGAAATGATACATCTCTCCATCACAATAAAGGAAAAAGTAATGAAGTACAGTATAGATAAACAGTAGATCTAATTATCACATCAAAATTCTTTTTAAAGAACAAAATAGAAAAATCACTTGCTAACTTATCGAACAAAAATGGAGACTGCAAAATATACAAAATAAGAAAAAAGTAGATAATAACCATTAAAAATTTTACAAGTTCTATGATAACTTTGCAACTTATGTGAAAAAACCTGGATGGAAGGCATACGTATTACAAAGATATAGATTACTAAAATTGAACTTACTAAAGATAAAAACCTTAAATACACGACTGCCTTAGAATAAAACAAAGAAAGTTATCATGGAACTACCACAGAAAGGCACAGGGCCCAGATAGTTTCAAGGGAATATCCTCCAATCCTTTGAAGATCACATGGTTCCAATTTGTTTGCTTCATAATTTGTTCCAAAGCATTGAAAAATATGAATTTTTCCTAATTATTTTATAAATGGAGTCAAACACTGGTACCTTCACTTGACAAAGACAATACAAAAAGAGGACAATGACAGACCAATATCACTAAATTGATGCAACACTTCTAAATGAAATATTAACAAATATAATCTAATAGTACTTTGAGAAATTTGCCACACCATGACCAAGTGGGATTTATTCCAGGAGTGTAAAGTCAGCCCAAGATTAAGAAATCCTTTAATATAACCCATTATATTCATAGATCAAAAGAAAAGCATCATATTGTGTTCTCAATAGATTCTAAAAAAATACACCTTTGGACAAATTTGACTCCTATTCCTAAAGAAAGCCACTTAGAAAAATAGAAATAGATGGAAACTTTTAAAATATGGTATGCACACACTTACCCACACATATAAAATATTCCTAAAACTAGCGTCTTACAAAATGATGGCAATTTCCACTAAGATCCAGAAAGGGTAAAGATGTCCATTCTATCCATTATTATTCAGCATTGTTTTGCAAGTATCAGTGCAATTAAACTAGAAAAATCAATAGTTAAATGTAAGCCTGGAAGGAACCAAAGGAGTAGACATTCTTAAAGACCCAAATGCATGGAATGGCCACAGCTCCTCACTTCCTGGTGGCAAAAGCAGAAATCTCTCCCTAGAGCCAGTGTTGGTCACAGGTGATGACAGGGGAGCAATGGGCTGGGTAAGGAGAGCAGAGGGAGGTCTTGGCCCATTTCCCCATGGGCCAGGACACAGTGTAAGCTCTGAGGCTGCCATTCCATGTCTGCGGCAATAGTCACCCTGCTCAGGCTGCAACCCAAGGCACATCAATCATCACAATTATCGGGCTTCTGTATGGAAGAGGTTGGTGCCAGGCAGCATCTGGTTGCTGCTCACTTTGGTGCAGCTTCCATGGCAGAAAATGGTGATGTTCTGACCAAGGGCACCACACACTGAGGACAGGAAAGGTCCTCAGTTGACAAACACCAAGGGAATGGGAACTCAGTCCTCCAACCACAAGGAACTGAATTTAACCAACAACCTGAATGAGCAAGAAAATGACTCTCCCCTCGAGCCTCCAGAGAAACACCCCACCGACACCTGGATGTTAGCCAGCTGGGACCCGCACCTGACTTCTGACCTACAGACTGTGAGATAATAAATCCCTGTTGTTTGAGCTCCTAAGTCTGAGGTCATTTGCTGAGGCAGCAATAGAAAACTAATATACGAGGTCAAGGCATTTGGGTTCTCTCTACTAGTTCTTACAACTGCATGGAAACCATAATTATCTCAAAATAAAAAGTAACAGCAAAAAGCATCTTCTCATAAACAAATGAAAAAGTCTAGGAAAGCATAGCACCCATTAACAAGTCACTATTATGTTATAATCTTTCTTTTACTCAGTTGAGGAGTGTGGACCTTTTATTATAGGAATTAAAGCACTTCAAATTATCTCTATAACTTATATGCTGGACATAGTTCAGTTTCCTTCACTGACCATTTCTACTTCCACCTCAGCCTGGCTCTTGATCACTGATCATTGGTTCACAAAGATTAGGGTGGAAGGTCTCCATCCAGGTGGGAGTGCATTACCAATCCCACTTTATGGATGCAAATGATTGGGGTCAGGGAGGTTAAAAGTGTTACTCTAGATGAGCCTTCACTGGAGCCTGTCCTCCTTATTTTGAAGTCTGTCTGGTTCTCTCTCCCTGATTAAATGGGTGACAAGACTCTGTCTTCCCCGACACAGATGTTCTTCCTCTTCGAGATGGGCTATTCAGGGCTTCCCAGCACGTGGTTGGATAATACGTTCTGGCTGTGGTTCTCCCTCAGGAGGAGAAAGATGCCTCTTGAATGACCCTGGACAACGGGGCAGTCTCAAAGACCACAAGGTCAAGAGAAACACCAGACAATTTAGACTGGCCACAGGTGCAAACCTATGGTTTTGGAGCTTTACCTCTAACTGCTGGTAGACCATGGTCCAGGGGTCACGGGCCCCGAGACTCGAGTATCACCCTCACATGCTTTCAGGTTGATTCACTTGTCAAAACTTCTGATGCCGCCTCTACCCACAGCCCTACCATCAGCCCCCATGGGATGCGCTGGTCCAGCCACTTCCTTTTCCTGCATTGGCTACCACAGTCCCGATGTGTCATTTATAGCCCAGGATAAACTGTTGCAGAGAAATGCAGGGATTTGGAAACCATGAAATGCATAATTATCTTCAATTTCAAGTGATAGAGCCACTTGCTCTGGAATCATATCTGTTCTGTTCAGGACCATCATCCTCCATTCCCATCTGACCCTTTTCTGGCCCCTTTCACCTCTGAGCTTCTCTCCTCTATCTTCTCCTTCATTTCTCCCTAAACTTCACTTGACTGGTCAAATCCTTTTAAAGGCCCTGTCTTTCCACTCAGTGAAGTCTTAACCTCCAATTCTCACCCCATTTCTGGCCTCGTCCCCCTCATCCTCACACTTCACTTAGGCCAAGACTGACCCAGGATGACAGAGCTTGACTTAGAGAAAAGGTTTAAAGGTCCTCACATGCATGATCAGGTGCTCGTATTGAGACACACGTGCCGGAGGCTGATCATTAACCCAGTACAGATATAAAGAAGAGGACAGCCATGGCATAGGGACAGCACTGCCTGCAGCCATGGCCAGCACGATAAGTCCCAGTACCACGGCCAGGACCCAGGAGCCACCTGTGTTGTCAGAGCGCATCCAAAATGCTGCTGACATCTCTGTCATTGTCATCTATTTTGTGGTGCTCATGGCTGTTGGGCTGTGGGTATGTGGGAGCTCAAGTGGGGGCTCTCAGGGTGGGCCCAAGGTATGGGGGGAAGGCATCTCTGAGAGGGAGAAGTGTGGTATGACAAAGCTGAGAAAATGTGACGGCTTCCACAAATTTCATTACATTACTGTCAGAGACATTTTGTGTGTGTGTGACATAGATAATGCTTACACTGAGCTGCATGAATTAATTTACTCTCCTAACAGTTTCATTGTTGAAAACAGAGCCAACACGGAAAATGTCAGACTCATTCTGTTCAGCATCTCCAGCACCTGTCATGAATGAATAAATGATTTATTTTTATTTTCTCCTTTGTTTTACTTTCCTTCATTATTTGCTCAGTTTCTAACTTAGTGAGGTGGATGCTTAATCCATTTACTTTCCTTCCTTTTTTTCAGTTAATGAGTTTAAGGCTGAAAATTTTTCTTCCAAGCACAGTTTTAGCAGTGCCTCACAATGTTTGAGTAAATGAAAGCAAATGGAGAAGTTGAGGAATATGATTTCTCAAGTTCCTTCCAGCTGAAGGTTTTTATGAAACTATGATTTTTGAAGTCCTTTGAATATTAATGCTATATCGACGCTTCCAGGAAAATGTGTCTCTCTTTAGGAATACAGAAAAAGTCACTTCTGTCAGCGCCCTGTGCATCTGGGGTGTCCTGGGTGCATCTGCTACAATTTGAGCTTCCCGTGTCTTCTCTTCTGCTCAGGCCATGCTGAGGACCAACCGAGGCACGGTAGGAGGCTTCTTCCTGGCTGGTCGAGATGTGGGCTGGTTTCCGGTGAGTGAGTCCGAGTTTTCTAGGACTAAATTTCTTGCATGTGTTTAAGTATGAATAAAGGAAACATTGGGAATGATCATAATTACCGATGTGCACTGGTTGCCTACTTGCTGGCCTCACTTTTCCTAACTCCCGGACCCCAAGGCTCTGCTCTATAGTTTTGGTAAATTATACTTATCACCAATTATCACAGGAAGTTTCATCTGGCATTTAAAGACCCCCAGTTCAGCTCTACCTCATCTTCTTTTTCCCCATTCCTCATCAAGGATCTTGTGCCTTGGCTTCATTCAATGTGCCCAGCACATTCCTTCTTTGTTCCCAATCCTGAGCTAATGATGTCCCTCTCGTTCGAACTAGCCTCCCCTCTCTACTCTCCTCCCTCGACACCCTGCTCAAGGCCCTCTTCATCTGAGAAGCTTCCCCACACGTTACAACCCTGACTTGCACACTTGGTCCTTATATTCTGTGGATATTACTGGTAACAGATTGCATGTTCCCCTGTGATGTTTCTAATGGTGATGCCTCTTTGGCCCTTGCCCAGTTGTTTTCCTTGTTGGGTTTTCTTGTTTTTGTTTTAAAGATTTATTTATTTATTTATTTATTTATTTATTTATTTATTTCTCCCCTCCCCGCCACCGCTGTTGTTTTGCGCTCACTGTCTGCTCTCTGTGTGTTCTTCTTTGTCTGTTTGTCTCTTCTTTAGGCAGCACCAGGAACCCATCCTGGGACCTTCCAGAGTGGAGAGAGGTGCTGACTCTCTTGCACCACCTCAGCTCCCTGGTCTGTTGCGTCTCTTATTGTCTCTCTTCTGTCTCTTTTTGTTTCATCACCTTGCTGCACCACCTCTCTGCATGGGCCAGCACTCCTGCACGAGCCAGCCCTCCACATGGGCCAGCTCTCCGCTCAGGCCAGCTTGCCTCACAGGCCAGCTCGCCTTTCCCCAGGAGGCACCGGGAATCGAACCCTGTACCTCCTATATGGTATATGGGGACCCAATTGCTTGAGCCACATCTGCTTCCCACTTGCTGGGTTTTGATATCTGGCCTCCTCCTTGCCTCATCATTGTAGCAGAGGGTGGGTCTTCTCTGTACCTGTACAGTACCAGATGGTTGGCTATACAGTGGGTGCTCAGTAAGTGCTTCATTCACAGAGCTTCTTAGTCATATAGTATGAAGTGAGCGGATATTGGGAAATCAACTGGCCAGGGTAATTTAAGAGGACAACCAACTGCAAGCTCGAAATGGATTTTTATTGGGATGTCCAATCAGACATCGCCTTCTTACACTTGTTTTTTGGGAAACATTCAAAGTTTAAACAGCCCCATAGCCACAAATCAGCTTAGCGCCATTCCCTGGCCCCAGATGTCTGAATAGAAAACAGAGGGCTGGAAAGGTGGGAGCACAGAGCAGTGTGCTTGAGGAATGGGCCCTACAAGGATTCCACACCCCCAGTTTTGTTCTCTTAGGATCTATGCTCATCTGAGCCTACTCAAGAGTTCTCTCTTGATCTTTGATTCTTAAGACCAGTAGGAAATGTGATGGAAAGGGATGTGGATGAGAAAAGAGTCCAAACCTGGGAAATGGAAAGAATGTCCTTTTTACTTAGATTTTGGGTCTTTGAGGCTGTTAAAAGGGCCAGAGGCTGATAAGGAGGTCTGGTAGTTCTTGACCAAGGATAGACTCAACTCAGAGAAAGGAGGTAGATAGACCGATATTCCTCTAAGGCAGAGATCAGCAAGCTTTTTCTGTAAAAGGCCTGACAGTAAGTATTTTGGACTTTGTGGACCCTAAGGTTTAAGTCACAACCACCCAACTCTATTGTCATAACACAAATGTCGCCTTTGACGATAACGTAAACGGATGGGTGTGCTGTGTTCCAATACAACTTTATTTATGAACATTGAAATTTGAATTTCATATAATGCTCACATTTCACAAAATATCACTCTTCCTTTGATTTTTTCCAAACATTCAAAATGGTGAAAACCATTCTAAGTTGATGGACCATACCAAAATAGGCAATGGGCCAGATTTAGGCCACGGGCTCTAGTTTGCTAATTCCTACTTTAAGGAGTAGTGATTGAAACAAACATCTCAACATTTCCAGTTTCAAGAAGTCTGATTTTGGGCTTTCAACTCTGATCCTAGTCTGTTCTTTCGGATTCCAGATGGGTGCCTCTCTATTTGCCAGTAACATTGGCAGTGGCCACTTCGTGGGGTTGGCTGGGACAGGAGCAGCTTCCGGCATTGCCATTGCAGCATTTGAATGGAATGTAAGCGACGTCGCTTTTCCTTTAAATCACCCCCATATCCAAATGTTTTTCTGGGAGACCATATAGTATAAACTCCTCTTTGGTCTGATTTCTAAATTTACCTTCCCCTACTCCACTCCTTGTTTGACCTTCAGGGCCTTCCCCAGGTGGCCCCATTCATCCTGGACCTTTCTAGTCATATTATTCCCTACCTATGAGTGTTTACTCAATGAGTTATTCCCACCAGGAATGCCATTTCTATCCAATTCAAGCCCTCTTTCACTTGACTTCCTTGGCCATTTTAGTTCTCAATTCTATCTCTCCTTCCTGTGCCATCACAATTGGTGTCCAGATCCGAACTAAGCACGTGGAATTTAAAAATGAAAAATCCATGGTCCATTCTTTTGCGGGAGTTTTTTATTCCAGTGGGAGAGACAGGCATGCATTCAATATAGTGTAGAATATGCAAGGACAGGAGCAGAGGCAGAGTATTGAGGATGTGCACAGGAGGGACATCCATCCTGGATAATGGATGGAAGAGCTTCCTGGAACTGATAACAGGAAGATGAGTAGGAATTAACCAAGTGTGGTGTAACCTAGGCAGAGACAGGGTAGTGGTGAATGAACGATTTGACTGCTAGCAGGTAGACTCTACAAGACTTTGTGGTTGAGTACCTAATTGTCTTATTATCATTTCACCTGAAGAAGCAGTGTCTGCTTACTTAGACCCTAAGTTCTTTAGGAACAGGGGCCATGTCCTCTCCTCCATTCTTACCAGCCCATCATGCAGTACATGGCTGGGCACATAGTGGGCATGCTATAAATATTTCTTGAGTTGCCTCAGTTTTTTCTCTTATCTTTTCTAGTGTTTGCAAGTACTTGTGGGTACATATCGGTCAGAGGGAGATGTTTGTGTGGAAGAAAGTTGGATCGTAGTGAAAGTGTAAACAGACCATCCCTGGACAGATTTGGGAATGCCCTTTAGTCATTTCCCCTGCCTGGACCACTCCCTTGTGGGAGATTTTGTCCCTAGATTTACTTTGATAGTGTCATGGACTCCAGAATGGACCCAGCCTCCAGAGGCATGGACAAAATGACCTATGGCCCGAGAGGGTGTGATTATCAGGATAGAGAGAGCCACGCTGCTTTCCACAGAGCCATCTGACCTTGGGCTTCCTTAATCTCTGAGCCTCGGGGTTCCCCTCCGTATGACAGAGATGACTGTGCTTATCATATCTGCCTCACCTGGTTGATAGGACAGCACATGTGTGATATATGTGAAGGCAACTTGTAAAAATTACATATTAATCCACAGTTATATTACCATCTTTTCTTGGGAAGACATGGGGGTTCCTGGAAATATTATTCTAGCTCCAACTTTCTTTCTCATTGCTTTGTCACTCTGCCTATAATTCCTACCATTCAAAAATAATTCCCAGGAGTAGATGTAGTTCAAGTGGTTGAGTACCAGCTTCCCACGTACAAGGCCCTGGGTTCGATCCCTGGTATCTCCTAAAACAAACAAACAAACAAATAAACAATGGGGAGTGGATGTAGCTCAGTGGTTGAGTGCCTGCTTCCCATATAGGAGGTCCTGGGTTCAATCCCCGTTACCTCCTAAAAAATAAAAATAAAAAATAAATAAAAGAAGAAGAAAAAGAATTCCCTTTGGTAAAGATTGTATGATCTTTCAGTAGTTCTGTATCTTCTGTCCATTTTTTACCACATATCTTTTGTCACATGGTATGCCCCCAGGACACTGTAGCTTCTGACTCATGTAAACAAGGAAAAGAACCAGAGCTATATGGGGGGACATAATTAGGTTGAGTGGGATAAAATCCAAGCAAACTTTTTTTTTTTCAGGCTCAGTTCATGAAATGATATGGTCCACATTCAAGCCTCCTTAACTTTACACTCTTCATGATTTCTTATAGGCCTTGCTGTTGCTACTGGTTCTAGGGTGGTTCTTTGTTCCAATATACATCAAGGCAGGGGTGAGTATCTGCAGATTGGTGTTGCGTGCCCAATCTGTCAAGTATTATTTCATGCATTCACTTATTCACTCATTTATTCTTCTCAATCATGGAATATTGCTAGCCGGCAACCACCTGGCCTTTTACTAGAAATATACAGGTGACAAAGACCCAGTTCCTTCCCTAGAGGAGCTCCCAGTGTAGAAACGTGGCTGGAGCCAGATGACAAATTAGTGGTGGCCCTGCACAATGACCACTGTGATAGCAGTAAGCCCAGCCTTGTGCAGGAAACTCAACCTGGGGTCAACCATGTACTTCAAGAAAAGCTTCCCACAGGTAACCTGAGTTGAACCTTGAGGAATAAGGGTCACCCTTAAGGTAGGAAAGTAAGATCACAGAGATTCAGAAGAAACCATATATGAAAGCTGAAATTCATGAAAGGACTTGGAGTATTTGAAAGTCAGGTAAAATTATGATTAAAATAGAGGGTATATGGGGGAGAGAATAACGGGAGATG
The DNA here is from genome assembly GCA_029593785.1 of Cabassous unicinctus. NCBI lineage: Eukaryota > Metazoa > Chordata > Mammalia > Cingulata > Chlamyphoridae > Cabassous > Cabassous unicinctus. The sequence goes on along the minus strand of JAQZBX010038637.1, from coordinate 342 downwards.
CAAGTGGGTCTGCAGGTGTAGATGGGGTTCAATTATGAAGGCCTTATGCTCATCCTAGACTTAAAAGATGTGCCCTTTATTCTCCCAGAAACAGGCAGTCAACATAGACTTTCAGGCATTTGAGAGTCACCATCAGACTCATTTCATAGGAAGCTGCACTCAGGCAGCTGAGAGGAGAGTAGACTTGACCAGGAATCTACTGAAGGTGAGATAGTGAGGACAGTCATATGATACCTCATGAGGCTCTAGGCAAGAAAACAGAGAGGAAGGAGAGATGTGTCTGGGGAAGGGATGACATGTTGGTGACAGATTAGAGGGGAAGGCAGTGGAGAGAGATATTAA
>JAQZBX010038636.1:0-23330 GCA_029593785.1 Cabassous unicinctus | reverse complement strand
ATTATTTACACATCATGTGCTACACAATACTTTTCTACAAAGCAAACAATAACATATCAATGCATAGTTGTATATGAGGGAACAGATTATTATTTGACTGCAAATTCTATGTAAGAAAAAGTTTTCAGAGAGAATAATAGTTTGCAAAGTAAAATATTTGACCATTTAACAATCACAGCAGCACCATCTGATAATAATATTGAGAAAATTAACAGAAGATAGACTCATGGTTGTAATTATTAACAATCATTTACAAAATTTACAAATCTAGAAATTGAAACTGTCGGAGTTAATGACTTTTTCCTGCAAGGTTGTGTGTGTTTGGGAAATTATCCAAGAGGGCAAATCATGTTGTCATACACTGTAGCTACTGTGCCTAATTCAAAGTTTAATATAGGGAAATGGACCTTAATATATGAAGCACCTTAAAAAACTAATTTCATTGTTTTATCTTGTAAGTATATTGAAATGATGCATTATAAGCAATATATGTGGTAATAGAAAAACTATTTTTGTTTCCTTGAAATAGAGAGTTTAATGCTTGCAAACATGTCATCTTAATCTCAAACTTTCTCAACATAGCAGTGGTTTTTCATTTTATAAATGCTAATATTGGCTTTGAGTAATAGTAATTATATTTTACAATTTCTGTTGCCACATTATTAAGAAACAAGGAAAGTTATCATTGTTCTCTTTCATTAACCACAGCTTTCTCAGATTCTTCTTTGCATTCAGTTTTCAGATGTCAGTTTAGTTCATCAAAGTTGGAAATGTGAAAGAAAGTTAATTTTGAATCATATTTAACTCATGTCATCAAAATGAGAATGGCTTCAAAAATTATCCTATCTTTTCCCTCAATAAGTATTCTCTTCATAATTAGCCTTACAGCCTCCTTTATTTGCTTGTTTCTAAGATTATAGATTATAGGATTAAGGAAAGGAGGCACTATGGAGTAGAACATAGAGGAGATCATGTCCTGACTTATAGGTGAGTTGGAGGTTGGCTTCATATGCCTGAGCTAATAAAGAGGGTCACCAAAAGGATGTGAGGGACACAGGTGGCAAAGGCCTTTCCTCACTCTCAGCTGGTTGGAAACTTGAGCACAGTGGAAAATATGCAAATATAAGACATGATAATGAAGGCAAAAAGCTACCACCCATCAGCACCACATGTATAAAAATTAAAATTTCGTTACTTAAGATCTCAGAGCAGGAGAGCTTCAATAGAGAGGGCATGTCACAGAAGAACTGATGAACGACATTGGACTGACAGAAGGGCATCTGGAATGTGTTGTCAGTGTGGATTCCAGAGTTAGCCAGACCACTGAGTACAGATGCCTGAGTCATCTGGACACAGACCCGAGGGTTCATGATCACAGGGTAGTGGAGGGCTGGCAAATGGCCACATAGCAGTCATGGGCCATGATGGTGAAGAACAGTACCTCTATCCAACCAAACAAAAGCACAAGGAAGACCTGCAATGCACAATCAACCACGGAGATCACCCTGTTGTCAAGCAGGAAGATGACACATGCCTTGGGAATAGTGACAGAAATTTAGCACATGACCAACACAGACAGATTCCTAAGGAAGAAATACATTGGGGTGTGAAGTTTTAAATCAAATGTGATTACCATGGCAATAAAAAGATTCCCAGTCAGTGTTGCCAAATACATTAGTAGGAGAGGCATGGGATGTAAGACTCTGAGCTCCTACACATCAGAAAATCTTGTAAGCAGGAATTCAGTCACTGTGGTGGAGTTGGGCATCTTAGGAACATTTCCCTTGGCCATGAAGAGTCAGACAAATAATCCCTAAGAAACATGGAGGTTCAACATGTAGAAGGAATTAGCCTAAGGACATTTATGGAATCACATTAATACATTTTTATTCTCTTAAGTTTGTTTTGTTCAAGAGACTATAACATGTTTCCTCTGCTTCTTTTGTCCTCCTTGGTTTTGACACTTGTTTCCAGGATAGGGAGTAGCAGAAAATATAATCTTTAAGGGCTTATTCATATGTTTGCATATATTTCTATCACTTACTAGTTATAAAATGGATCTACAGGAAGTTAAAGATTTGCCTATAAGATTAAAAGATTTAATATAGCTAATTTCTAATCATTCCTGTCTCCTTAGTAATGTTCCATGAATGATAATATTTATGATTATATGATCACTCTGCAGAATCTAAGTAGAAATGGGAGAGTACTATTTATTAAGAACATCTAAAAATTTTATAATCATTTTTAATACATTCTATGACCACTAAATGGTTCCCACTAAATGCCATCATACATTTCTCATGCTTCTCCATGTACTCCTTTAATTTACATAGGTTCTTAGTTTTCTCTGTTCAAAAGAAATCACTTATAGATCTTGATAGGTAGAGATTACTTGTGGGGAAAATTATTTATATATTAATAATATCAGTTTCATTAAATTTAATGTATTTATTTTTCTATTTTGTGTCAAATATTGTTATGTTTTCCCATAAAATCTGAACGTATTTCAAAACTTGAATAAGGTGAGATATAAAGCCATTGCTTGATGTGTGAGCTGTTAATGGATACTGTATCACACCTATTTCTTCATAAAGTTCCCTTTCACAATCGCTCTTAGTGAAATCCTTATTTAACCCTCAAGTCCAGAATATTTTCCTCTGAAATTCCTACAGATATCTGCTTTCTTTGTTGCCTTGAAATGGCAGAATGTACTTTCCAGATGTGCTTATCTAGCACTTGCTAATTCTCATTTTGATGCACTTCCCATTCCTGCTATGTTGTTCCCTTTTTCTCCTGACAAATGTAACTACTTCTAGAGAAACTCTGCTAACTGTAAGAAGGCAGGACGCCTGTCACTTTCAGACTGACCTCTGGATCTCAAAAATAAAAGTTCTCACATTGATGCTCTTTATTTCCTGACCCTTCAAAAAACTATTTCAAAAAGTAGTTGTAGTTTTATACCAAGAACTTTACTGAAAACTTACTGATAGCATTGTATGATGAATCTGATTAAAATTGCGAACTTCAAAATTTATAGGAAGCTCTTACCCATTTAAGCTTGTTTCATGCAGAAGTTAAAATGCTAAAAATAATTGCTTAATTTTTTCCTCACTAAATTTCATATCAGACTACTTCTATCATATTAGAGCAATGCAAAAGGATTTCATAGTTGGAACACAGAGTGAACACATTTTATTTCACAATCACCAATTAATTGTAGGTTTCTAGCTTGAATTTATAATATTTTAGCAGAGCAGAGTTAAATCTTTGCCAACTACAGGAGAATATATGTTTTGTATCTTGACTCGCCATTTATTTTCTATGAAACTATGGAGAACCTCACAAATATTTTTTATTCTGTTTTCTTTTCTACATTTGTAAAAACACCTACTTCATGAATTTAGTTTTTGTAAAATAGAGATTCTTATAATGGTACCTATGCTAATGAAAAATAAATCAATAAGTACTAAGAATTTTAAAAAGTGGGGTTAAGCATTACATTTCTTCCAACTCCAATTCATATTACTGTTGTCTTTCACAAAAGCAAACAAAGAAGTAAAGGAATGCCAGAACTATGAATTTGCTAATGCAATTTTCTGTTAAAAGAAGGATGACAGTATAAAATTTTATACATGGGTAAATAGAGATCGCAAAACTGAGACTATTCTTAAATAGTACACAGGTTGCAGAAGGTTAACTCACAAAGTAATATTCTCTTGGGATAACTAGATTATTACATATCAAATTGTAAAAGCAAATGATTCTTTTTGCCTTTTCTGTAAAGACTTAAACAATTAGAAGACATATTTTGGAAATTAATATATTTATTTGTTCATTGATTGACATACCCATTTAATCTTTAATTTATTTACAATATCTATATTTAAAGATATTTTTGAGTGAATTATATGCAGACATTTGTCTGGAAGCTTTGAAATTCAATTAAGAACTAATGTTTCATGGTTTTCATGATATGTTCTGAGAATTCCCTAGAGTTGCAACTGAAGTAAAAGAGGTCATGGGCCTACTTTACTTGTATGACTATTCACTTATTCACTAAGTACAACTGACTGAATATAGCAGAGTGCAGGTTAAAAAGAAAATATGAAAACATTTATTGAAAATTTTAATTGATTCACAATAATATACATAAATAATTGTTTATATTCTTTTTAGGTAAAAAACCCATCAGAATTAGATCTGTTTAAGTATAAATTTAAATTAGCATTCTGCATACAGAAGCTCTGGTTAGTTTTCAGAGCTGCTCCTGCCCCTGCTCCATCTGGTACTGCAGTCAGCTCAGTCTTTGCTTCCATGTACAGCTATCAATTCTGCTAAAATTGCTTGAATTGAGTTTATTGTTACATTGAATAAAAATGAAGTGGTTGTCTCATTGTACATGTACCTTCTATATTTATATATTTTTATATAATAGTCCCTATGACAGTTTCAAAAAATCAACTAATCAATGGAGGAAATAAAAGCAGGTGATTCTTGGAGGGAAGGGAAAAAAGAGAGAAAGAAGAGTTTATAACATCAAAGCCTAAAAAGTTAATTTTGTTTCCTACTTACACTGGATAGACACATCAGGATTTTTGGTAAAGTTCCTCTGCTGCTTTACCTGGGGGGAAGGATGAGCAGATATATTTAGTAGAGATGACTAACATCCTGTCTGGAAACTTTCTATTGTAAAAAGAGCTTTCAGGTTAAATTTTATTTTCAAACAGTGGTCTCCAGTGGCATCAGAGAAAACCCCTGGGAGCACAGGTGTTGGCACCAATAATAGCGAGTGCCCATAGGTAATTTCAAAGAGATAATTTATTCTAAATGGCTAGAGAAAAGGAGCCAAGTAAAATCTATCCAAGAACAGTACTTTTAAGAAATTATTGAAGTATATCATTCATACAGGAAAATACATTTACAAGTGTATACTATATGCTGTGACCTTACAAAACAAATATGCATAACATCATATAGGGGTCCCATACATCAACCCACCACCAACACCTTGCATTGTGAGACATTTGTTACAAATTAGGAAAGAATATCATCAAAATCTTACTTCTAACTAAAGTCTATATCTTACATTTGGTGTATTCCCCCCCACCCCACCCTATTATTATTTTTTTAAATATATTTTTATTACAGAAGTTGTGAACTTACAAAACAGTCATGAACATGTGTAGAATTCCCAAACAACACCCCTTCATCAACACAGCACACCGTGGTGGAACATTTGTTACATATTTTGAGATAATATCATGAGACTACCACCACCAACCATGGTCCATAGTGTATATCTGACACACTTATTTCATACGCTCCCATTATCAACACAGTATATCTTTGTCATAGATGCATGGATATTACAGTATTGCTGTTAACCAAAGTCCATAAGTCAATTCTACTTTTTCCATTCTTCTCCATATGCCCAGCACTCTGCAATAGTGACATACATCTGTTCTAGCTCACAGAAGGACGCTCTTGCATCTGTACCATCAACCACAACTCTCATTCACCTCTGGGTTCACTGTGTTATTCCATCCCTAGATTATTTTCTAGCTTTCTTTCATTTGATATTTACATCCCTAGACAACACTTTTGAGCCACAATCCCATTTATAAGCCAGCTGTTACTCACTATAATATGTTAACACCAACTCTATACATTTCCACACATTTACAGTAAACTTATTTAAAATTCTACATGCATTAGGAATCAGTTGTCCTACTAAGCCCTCCTCTTATTGCCTATTAACCTATATACTCTTGGTTTTAACTCTATTATTCCTTTGTACTTAGTTCATATTAATGAGACCATGCAATATTTGTCCTTTTGTGTCTGGCTTACCTCATTTAGCATAATGTCTTCAGATTCCTCCATGTTATCATATGTGTCCCAATTTCAATTCTTCTCACTGCAGCATTGTATTCCATCATATTTATATACCACATTTTGCTTATCCATTCATAGGTTGATGGACACTTGGTTGTTTCCATCTTTTGGCAATTATGAATAATGCCATTATGAACATTGGTTTGCAGATGTTTGTTTGTGTCACAGTTTTCAGTTCTTCTGGATATATTCCTAGTAGAGGAATTGCTGAATCATATGGCAGTTCTATATTTAGCTTTCTGAGGAACTGTCAAACTGACTTCCACAGAGGTGGCACCATTTTATAACCCCACCAACAGTGAAGGAGTGTCCCTATTTTTTTGCATCCTCTCCACCATTTATTTATTTCTGTTTTTTAAAAAATAATGGACATTCTATGCAGTGTGAGATAATACATTGTCATTTTGATTTGTATTTGTCATTTTTATTCCATCTCATCTAATAATTGGTGAGATGGAATAATTTTTCATGTGCTTTTTTGGCCATTTGTATTTCCTCCTTGGAGAAATGTGTAAATCTTTCCCCCATTTAAAAATTTGATGGCTTGCTCTTTTATTGTTGAGTTGCATGAATCTCTTTATATAGAGGGGAAATCAGACTCTTTTTGGTCATGTGGATTTCAAATATTTTCTCCCATTGACCGGGCTGCCTTTTCACCTTCTTGATGAAAGTCTTTGAATCACAGAAGTGTTTAAGTTTGAGGACATCCAATTCATCCGTATTTTCTTTCATGGCTTGTGCTTTCAGTATAAAGTTTAAAGATCCACCACCTACCACTGGATCTGGAATATGTTTTCTTACATTTTCTTCTAGGATCTTTATTGTTCTTACTTTTATATTTAGGTCTTAGATCCATTTTGAGTTAAATTTTGTATAAGATGTGAAATAGGTGTCTTCTTTCTTTCTTTTGGCTATGGATATCCAGTTCTCCCAGCACCATAGATTGAATAGACTGTTGTGCCTGAGCTGGGTAGGTTTGACTGGCTTGTCAAAACTCATCTGACCATAGATGTGAGGGTCTGTTTCTGAACCTCCAATTCGGTTCCATTGGTCTCTGTCTATCTTTATGCCAGTACCATCCTATTTTTACCATCGTAGCTAGGCAATATTATTTAAAGTCTGGATGTGAGAGGCCTATAACTTCGTTATGCCTTTTTAAGATGTTTCTGGCTATTCGGGACCCCATACTCTTCCAAATTATTTGATAATTTTGTTTTCCATTTGTTTAAAAAATGCCGGTGGGGTTTTTAATGAGATTGCATTGTATCTATATATCACCTTGGATAGAGTTGACATCTTAGCGATATTTTGTCTTCCAATTCATGAGCATGGAATGTTCTAATTATTTAGGTTTTTGGTTTCTTTTAACAATGCATTGTAGTTTTCTGAATACAAGTGCTTTACATCCTTGGTTAAGTTTATTCCTAATTTTTTTATTCTTTTAGTCACTATTGTAAATGGAATTTTTCCCTGACTCCCAGTGTGTCGAAACACCACTGATTTTTGCATATTGATATTTTATCCTGACACTCAACTGAAATTATATATTAGCTTTAGAAGCATTTGTGTAGGTTTTTCAAGACTTTCTAGGTATAGGATGATATCATTTGTGAAGAGTGAAAATTTTACTTTTTCCTTTCTGATTTGGATTCTCTTATCTCTTTTTCTTGCCTGATTGCACTAACCAGAACATGTATACCACTATATTAAACAACAGTGCTGACAGTGAATATCCTTGTCTTGTTCCTGATCTCAACAGGAAAGCTTTCTGTCTTTCACCATTGAGTAGAAAGTTATTTGTGGGTTTTTCATATATGACCTTTATTGTGTTGAAGAAATTTCCTTCAATTCCTATATTTTGTAGCATTTTTTAATCAAAAAAGGATGCTGTATTTTGTCAAATGCCTTTTCTGTGTCAATCAATTCTGTCATGTGATTTTTCTTCTTTAAGAAAGAAGAAATAATATGGTGTAATATGCTGATTGATTTTCTTGTGTTGAACCACCCTTGCATGCATGATCATTATTGATCATGATGAATAATTCTTTTAATGTGTTCTTGGATTTGATTAGCAAGTATTTTGTTGAAGAATTTTGCATCCATATTCGTTAGGGAAATGGGTCTGTAATTTTCTTTTTATAATATCTTTATCTGTTTTGGTATAAGGCGATGTTAGCTTCATAGAATGAGTTTGGTAGCTTTCATTCTTCAATTTTTGGGAAGAGCTTGAATAAGATTTGTATGAAATCTTCATTGAATGCATGGTAGAACTCACCTGTGAAACCATCTGGTCCTGGGCTTTTCATTTTGGGGAGTTGTGTGATGGCTGTTTCAACCTCTTTACTTGTGATTGGTTTGTTGAGGTCTTCTATTTTTGCTAGAGTCTGTGTAGGTTGTTCATACATTACTAGGAATTTTTCCATTTCATCTACATTGTCTAGTTTTTTTACATATAGTTGGTCATAGTATCCTCTTATGATCTCTTATTTCTGTGAGATCAGTAGTAATGTCCTCATTTTCATTTTTTATTTCATATATTTGCATCTTCTCTTTTTAGCTGAGGGTTTGTTGATTTTGTTAATCATCTCAAAGTACCAAATTTTGGTTTTATTTCTCTCTATTTTTTTTTTTTTTGGTTCTCAATTTTATTTATTTCTGCACTGATCTTTGTTATTTCATTGCTTCTACTTGCTTTGGAATATTTTGCAGTTCTTTTTCTAGTTCCTCCAGCTGTGTAGTTAGGTCATTAATTTTAGCTCTTCTTTTTTTAATGTAATACTTGAGGGATATAAATTTCCCTCAGCACTGCCTTCACTGCATCTCATAGGTTCCGAAATGGTGTGTTTTCATTGCCATTTGTCTTGAGATATTAATTGATTTTCCTCATTTTTTTTTTCTTTGACTCACTGATTATTTAAGAGGGTGTTGTTTAATCTCCATATAGTTGCAGATTTTCCCTTTTTTCACCCCTTGTTCATGTCCAACTTATTCCATTATGATCAGAGAAAGTGCTTTGTATAATTTCAATCTTGTTGAATTTATTGAGATCTGCTTTGTGACCCAATTTATGATGTGTCCTACAGAAAGATCCATGAGCACTTGATAAGAATGTATATCCTGCTGTTTTGGGTTCCAGTGTTCTATATATGTCTATTAGGTTTAGTCCATTTTTCATATTATTCATTCTTTGTTTCTTTGTTGATCCTCCGCCCAGATGTTCTATCCAATGCTGAGAGTAGTGAATTGAAGTCTCCAGCTATTATTTTAGAAGCATCTATTTCTCCCTTCAATTTTGCAAGTGTATGTCTCATGTATCTTGGGGCATCCTGGTTAGGTGCATATACATTTATGATTGTTATTTCTTCCTGGTGCATTGCCCCTTTTATTAATATATAATGCCTTTCCTTGTCTCTAATAACACTTTTGCTTTTACAGTCTATTTTATCTGATATAAGTTTAGGTACTCCAACTTTTTATTTTTTATTTTTTGCTTACTATTTGTGTGGAATATCTTTTTCCAGCCTTTCACTTTCAATCTATTTGCATCCTTGGATCTAAGGTGAATCTCTTGTAACCATCATATAGATGGCTCACATTTTCTTATCCATTCCACCAGTCTGTGTCTTTTGATTAGAGAGTTTAATCAATTGGTGTTCAATGTTATTACTGTGAAGGCAGTTCTTATTTCACCCATTTTGACCTTTGTGTTTCATCTGTCATATTTTATTTCACCACTCTTTTGACACTTAGTTAGTTTTACTGATATAATCTTCATTTCTAGACTCTATTCCAAGCCTCTTTCTCCTGTCTTTTCTTTTCAGGCTGTAGCACCCCCTTTAGTATTTCCTGCAAAGCCAGGCTCTTTGTTATAAACTCTCTCCCTGTTTATCTGTGAATGTTCTAAACTCACCATCATTTTTGAAAGACAATTTTGCAGAATAGAAGATTCTTGGCTGAAAGTTTTCTCTTGCAATATCTTAAATATATCATACCACTGCCTTCTTGCTTCTCTAGTCTCCATTGAGAAATTGGCACTTAATCTTATCGGGTATCCCTTGTATGTGATGCACTGCTTTAGTCTGGCAGCTCTCAGAATTCTCTTTGTCTTTGGCATTTCACATTATGATTAGTGTCTCAGAGTTGCTTTATTCAGATTTATTCAGATGGGAGTATGTTGTGCTTCTTGGACACAAGATACTTATGTCCTTCAATAGGTTTGGAAAATTTCCTACCTTTATTTCTTCAAATATTCCTTCTGCCCCCTTTCCCTTCTTTTCTCCTTCTGGGATACCCATGGCACATATATTTGCACATCTGTTCTTGTTGTTTAGTTCCCTGAGATCTTCAATTTTTTTCCATTCTTTTCTTTGTTTGTTCTTTTGAATGTTTACTTTCAGAGGCCATGTCTTCAAGCTCACCAATCATTTCTTCTGCCTTTCAAATCTGTTGTTATATGATTCCAGTGTCTTTTTAATTTCATTTATTCCTACTTTTATTCCCATAAGCTGTGCTCTTTTTCTATGTATGCTTTTGAGTTCTTTTGTGCTCACCCAATATCTTTTGTGTGTGTGTGTGTGATTCTACTTTTGCAATTAAAGATATGACACAGAAACACAATAATATGTAGACATTTGTTTTTTAAGACATCTTCAGACTGAGATTTCCTTGTGATAGACTTCTCTTTTTCATTTCTCATCACCAGAAAAGCCTAAATGTGATCCTTTAAGTACCCCTGGGCAAGTTACCTAACCTTTCTAAGCTTCAGGAACTTATCTGTAAAATGTGAATAAGAATTCCTAACACTTAAGATTGTTTTAAGGTTCATGTTAAGAAAAAGAATGTGTACTCTACCTATTATAGTGCTTCACACAGAGCATAGATGCAATAGTTAACATTTCACTTGTCCATCTCCCTATTTTTAGCCATCTCGTTGAACTTATTAAAGAGATTTGTTTGAACATCTATGATTAGTTTTCTCAACTCTTTTATGTCATCCGTAGGCTTATCTTGTTCCTTTAAATGGACCATATCTTCCTCTTTTTTGGTATGGATTGTAATTTTTTGTTGGTTTCTTGACATCTGGCTTACTAGATGTATTTATTCTGGGGGCAGTTTCTCTCTTTAGTTTAGGGCATTCTTGCCTTTTTCCCTTGTTGGTTATGTAGTAGGAGCCAAGGATGTATTTAGTACTGCAAGCTGTGGGGGCTGAAGCTGCCCAAGATGCCCCAGGGTCTGATGAAGCTTCTCCTACATTTCTCCTTTCCCAGATATAGGGACAGAATCACAGCTGTGTTTAGTAATCCAAGGTGTGCATGCCAAGACAAACTGTTGTTGCCTGGAAAGACTGATGAAGCTTCACAGCCCTTCTTCTCTTGCCTGAGCTATGGATGGAGCTGCAGGTATGTGTAGCAAGCTATGCTGTACGAGTCCAAAATGACTGTAGTTGCCCAGGTAGACTTATGTACCTTCCCCCCTCCCCAACAGGGGTTGGGTGGACCCTCTGGACTGCCCAAGAATCTAATTTGTGTGTGCTGAATGCACCTGCAGTTGCCTTGAGAGGCTGAAGGAGTCTGTCCTTTCTGCCCTTTAGGTGGTGGGAACAGAAACACTGATGCCCAACAGTTCAGCCCATGAAGGCTGAAAGTGCCTGCTGTTGCCCAGAGAGGCTAAAGAAAAACAGCTCCTCTACTAACTTACTGCAGTGTCAGGATGGAGCCCCAGGTGTCTGACTATTCAGTCTGTGCCATCTGAATGTATCTGCAGTTACCCTGAGACACTAGTGCAGGTCTCCCCAGCTTCCTCTATGTCAGAGGTGGGGCTGGAGATTAGGCTAGACCTGCAGTCTGATCTGGGTGGGAAGAAGCCGGTCCCTACCTTCATCGTGATTTTCAGTCAGCCCCACTTCCCCTTATGCCAGGGGCAGAGTTAAAACAGTGGCTGCCATCCTCTTTCTAACTTGGACATGTTCAAACTTCAGCTCTTCTTAGGATTAAACTTTAGCCAGCTGAATTTACTAATTCTTAGCTGAAATTGATGCCCGACCAGCTATTCCTTCCCCATTTTGTGGAAATGGAGCATCCAATTCCAGCCACAGAATATCTCCCTAGTCTGCTTACACTGCCAGTGGAGGATGAGCATTGACCACTCCAGCATGCAGTGCTCTACTCAGGAATCTTCTCTGCAGATGGGCAGTCACCTGCTTCCATTCTTTCAAGGATGTTGCAGGATGCCCTTCTTGTCTCCTGGAGCACCAAAGCAGGTGCTTTAGGTAGCTCTGGGTGATTACTAAGTGCCCTGTAGCAGGAGTTGACTCTACAAGCTCCTTACTCTGCTGCCATCTTGCCGGTTGTCCCAGGAACAGAAATTTTATATAAAATATATTAGTGTATTTGAACATATAAAACAATGAATATGAAATGAGTAATCACTTAGAAAGAAAATCTCAGTTCCCCTAATATCCTGAGTGACCTTAGCATAAAATGCCTGTGGATCTTAGAAGTCAATGAGCAGAGTATGATACACAGAGCCGGGCCTCAGCCCAATCCTAAGACACTAAGATTTTCTGCTCATCCTTAAAGTTTTCTTCTCAAGAATGGAGTGATTTTCACTAATTAAAACAAGCTCATATTATTTCTAATGGTGACAAAGCAGTTCTTTCTGTAATTGTCCAAAACATATATAAGTCTGGTGTGAAAGCCCATCACAGTGGCCTGTGACTTGGATTGTCATCATCACATTGCTTTATCTCTGATGCATCAGTTTCTCTACCTGTTAGCACATTAACAACTGTGACCATCCCCTTGTGCCACTTGAGAGTAGAACTAAATGGAAGGTGTAAACCATTTAGATTAGCACTTGGCACAAAGTGCATATGTATTATGAAGCAATACAATAACAGTTCAGTCTTCACAATCATGGAATAAGTGGTTCACTTTTACCATGTTAGGAAAGCAGAAAGTCTCAACATGCTTCTAAGATGTGCTAAGTACCTTTCTCACACTGATTTCCAGTTTAATTCAATTGTAATTAGACAAAATACATTTTTTTTATTTCAAGCTACTCAACATACACTTGAATTCACATTCTACTCCATTAGGATGTAGTCAACTGTACTGTTCAAAACTTTTATACCTTTCCTAATGAGGTGTCTCATGATGATTACACTGGCTGAAATGTTTTTAAATATCCAGGTATGATTTTAGATATTTTAAGTTCTCAGTTTTGATATAACATGTTAGGCATTTTAAATTTCAAAGCCATGATGATAGGTGAATAAAAATTTATCATTGTTTTTTCTACCATGTTGCAAAATAAACTTAATATTGAGCCATACGTCTTGCCTTCAAGTGCACACTGTTTGATAAGAATGCAGCCTTTGATGTTTTCAAATTGTATGTACCCCAGAAAGTAATGTTCTTAAATTTAATCCATTCCTCTGTGTGTAAACCTATTGTAAATAGGGTCTTTTGATTAAGTTATTTCAGTTGGTCATGGCCTACTGTAGGTTGTAGTCCTCTTAATGGAGTCCTTTATAAACAAGATGAATATGGAGTTAAAGTAGAGAAAACCACAGAATAAAGAAGCTGGAAAGAATTAAACCTGGAAAAGTAGGGAGAGATAAGCAGATGCTGTCATGTGCTTTGCCACATGACAGAAGCCAGTTTTCCAGGAGAAAACATCTCTTGATGATGCCTTGATTTGAACATTTTTCTCAGCCTTGAGATGGTAAGCTTATAACCTAATAAATTCCCATTGATAATGGCCAACCCACTTTATGGTATCTACCTGAGCAGATTAGCAAGCTAAAACACAGCAATATAGCCACATCAGCTTCTGGATTGTATATATATATACACACACACACAATGTATACAGTTTGAATATATTTCAAATAGTCTTTCTTATCTACAGAAATGTCTTATATATGCTTTAAGTCTAATTTATATAAATAATATTGTGAAGATGATATTAATACCTTAAGTATAGTTTCTTTCCATAGTGTAAGTGCCATCATGCTGCAAGATTTAAAATTGGTAAACTCACTCACTGATATTACATATCTGCAAGTATCAACTCCCTCCATAATCTATTTATTTAATCATTGCTCTATAGTTTCTTCAGGTAGGCATTCGTATTTTCTAAAGTTTATAGTGATTATATGTATGAGAGTTGTTCCTATAGAAATATACTCAGCCTCCCAAAATTGAATGCTTTTTTTTTTTGTTTTATTTTGGTAGATACTTCCTATCAGATTAAAGATATTCCTTTCACTTTTAATTTGATTAGTGTTTTTAGCTCAAATGAACCCTGACATTTCTTGTTTTCCTAGAGTCAATGTGAATATTACAGACATTTTCTACTTTGTTTATTGTTGTAACCACACTCCAAGGATGATAAATGAGATCTAACAGCCACCTACAGAATCTCACTTCAATCAAGAAAGGAACTAACCAAACAAACAAACAAAAAAGAAAATGAAAAAAGGATCAAAATAACTGACCATGCCTACTTAACTATTTGCAAAAAATTAAATCAAAGGCAGTGATAGGAATGTTTTGGTCAGCTTTCTATTGAGATCATTTGAACAAGCCCAAATATGGGGGCATAATTAAATAAAATAAAATTGCCAGTTTTTTTGGACATTACTAGGAGAGACCCAGTCTTAGTTTGCCATGGACTGCTGATGAAAAGTACCAGAAGTGGGTTGGCTTTTATATTGGAAATTTTATTTGGGGTAGAGCTTACAGTTCTGAAGCCCTGACATGTCCAAATCAAGGCACCATCAGAGATGCTTTCTCACTGTCAACTACTTGTAATCCTGGCACCCTACCATGTGATGATCAAACATATGACAGGTTCATCTCCTCAGTCTTGAACTGCTCTGTGAGCTTCATGCTTAAATAATCTTGGGGGCTTCATGGTTAAATAATCCTCGAGTCACCTCTCTCATGGCAGGATCAAAAATGGTGGAGCTCCCTTCCCTGTGTCTCCATTTATATCAGATCAGACCCATCAAAAGGGTGGAGACTCAACCTGAGTCAGACTTCACTGTCATTATCCAATCAACAGGGTCTCACACTCACATGGATAGATTAGTTCAAACACAATATTTCTCTTCCTGGGATCCATAAAAAATTTTCAAAGTGTCACACTCCATACTCTGAATCCCAAAAAGACATGTTCCTTCCATATGCAAAATATATTCATTAAATCACAATATTTCAAAAGCCTTAAATCATTTCAGTAGCAATGATAAGTAGAAAATCTCATAAAAATAAGTTATAGGCATGCAGTTTGTCTTGGGGCAACATTTCCCCTCTTAAACTTAGAAAGCAAGTTTTCTGCTTCCGATATACAAAGGCATGACAGACACAGGATAATCATTTGCATTACCACAGGGAGAAATTAGGAGGGAAACAAGTATCATAGGTCCCAAACAATTACAAACCTGCAAGGGCATGTTTCATTAGATTTAAAAGTCTGAGAGTCATCCTTAGCACAAAGTCTTCTCCTCAGGGCCTCATGGGATCCCACCCCTTCCAAGGACTTGTCCAATGGCCATTTTCTCAGTTCTGCCCTCATTAAGTATCTGGGTGGTGGTCAATTCTAGAACTCACCCTCCAAATCATTGGTGTGATAACCACACTTTCCAAAACCTCTGGGGGATATTCTTAAACCCCTTATTACAGTGGAGTTGTGGCAACATTCTAATCTTTGGCATACAGGCCCAATCCCTTCAGAACAAGGAGATGGCAACCTAACTCTGCCTAAGTGGGGAAGTGCTCCACTCTTTCTGTAGCCTGGGGTGAGCAGACTCTTCCTGAACAATAGGCTGTAAAATCCACACTCTTCTAATCTCTGGGCAGTCACCCTTTCAGTAAGCATGGGTGGGATCCCTCTCTTGGCCCAAGATGTCTTAACTCCAGATGATATCTTAATTCCAGACTCCAGCTTCCATGGTTACCCTCTTAAAGGTGTTTTTTCCTTCAATCTTTCCCCTTCCTGTCCATTTTAGTCCAGGATGACACTGGTTTCATTCATAGATCTCTTGCAAAAAATTTGTTGGTTTAGCATGCAGGAAACAGGAGTCTAAGCTGTCAGACTGTAAGACTTTCCACAAATCCTTCCTGGATAACTACATTCTGAATCCTGACCTATAAGTTCCAAGTTTAGTTAAGTTCTCACATGGGGTACTATCTTTGGGTGGATTGTTTTCTGGAAGCTTGTAATTTGCCAAATCATTAATCTCTGGTTTCTTTTTTCACAGTAGTTTAGTTTTCAGCTTATCTCTTTCCTCTAACATTTTTCTATGAGCTGCAAGAAGAAGCCAGACTGCACTTTCTACATTTACTTTGGAAATCTCCTCAGCTAAATATCCAAGCTTGTCATTTTCAAATTATGCCTGCCATATCACATTAGCAGTCAATTTTGCCATGTTTTCTGCAACTTTTAAACAAGGATCACCTTTCCTCCATTTTACAATAATAGTTTCATCATTTCCATCTATGGCTTCATCAGAAATATCTTTAGGGTCCATATTCTTACCAGCAGTCTCTTCAAAGAAATATAGGCTTTTTTATCAAGCATCTCACAGTTCCTCCAAAAAATATCCCTTACCCATTTATAAAGCTGTTCCAACATTTTTGGTAATTGCAAGTACCACAGTCCCCGCCCTTCTGCTGCCAGTTTCTTTCTGAGTTTGCCAAAGTTGGCTGATGCAAAGTACCAAACATAGGTTGACTTTTATAATGGGACTATTTTATGGGGTAAAAGCTTACAGTTCTGTGGCCATGAAGTGTCCAAATCAAGGCACCAACTGTGATGCTTTCTCACTAAAATCACCTGCTGGTAATCCTGTTATCTCACCATGTGGCTATCAGACATATGGCAGGGCTCAACTCCTCTTCCTTGAACTACTCCATGGGCCCAGGCTCTTGAAGGCTTCAGGCTTAAGTGATTTTTGAGACCTCTCTCACTTGGAAGGATGAAAACCAGTGGATCTACCTTTTCCTGTCTCTCTCTCTCTATCTTCATTTATATAAGACCCAGCAAAAAGGCAGAGATGCCACTTGCGTCATGCTTCACTGAGGTTGTCCAATCAGAAGTGTTTCACACCCACAGGATTGGATTAGTTCAAAAAACATATTCTTTCTCTTTTGGAAATTCATAAAATAATTTTAGGTTGTCACAGATCCCTTCCAGAGAATGGATTTTTAAGAAAATAAAAACCATAAATCTGCAGGGGATTTCAAAGAAAATGAAAAATAAATGGAATGAACCCTACAGAACTGCAGGTAAGCAACACCTGCTGATTAACCAGTTTGTTCCAGGAGAGACAACTTATCAGATTGGCCCTATATGAGCTTTTAATTCCCTCATTGGAGCACCCTTTAACTTTTTGAATAGATTGCTGGTCAATATATGAATAACTTAATAAAAGTGTTGGATTCTAAATTTTATGTTGTTGAAATATTTTTCTTTTAACAGTACTATATTTTCATAATACAACATATGATGAATATTCTTGTGAATACTACATTATACTAGGATAAGAGATAACTGCCTTAGTGGAAATGATACATTATTTCCTCAAAGTGTGAAATTAATTCCACCAGCCCAAATATGGTATGCTGAAGGTCCATAGTTACCAAAACAACAACAACAACAAAAACAACTAAACCAAAAAACAGATTCTATCTAAACTAAAATTGAATTCTGACAAGTAATAACAAATCCTAATTTTTACCATTATTTTATACTCCTAAATTCTATGCCTATCAATGCTAATTCCATAATAAAGCCCCTAAGGAGTTCTTTTTCAGCAAAAGATCAATGCAGTTGGGAAACTCTTGGCTCTCCTTCTCAAATTTTTTTGTAGGATTACTCGTGTCTGGTATACTACTACACAGTTTGCTGCCAGGTCATAGATTAATTCTGGATTTCCTGTCTGAAGATTACAATACTCTGGCCAAGGTATGCATAATGTTAGAGTCTCTGAACAGATATCTGCCCACTCTGCACATCTCTCCTGGGCTTTCGATGATTGTTTCAGAGGTAAAAGGCTGTTAATGGAAACTCAATCCAGAAGTCAACCTTCTAATAAAATTCAAAAAGACTGAAGTTTCAGGTCAAAATATAATGAAAGCATATCTCCAGTTTGCCAAAAAAGATTAAAATGAAGAGGTTAGTAAATGTTCTTTCTTTAAAAATTCATTTAAAAATACTTCAAATTTACATGAGAGTTGTAAAATAATACAAAATCTATACAAAGAACTCCAACATACCGACCCACCCAGATATCCAGATCCAACAAGTTTTAATATTTTGTCACCTTTGCTGCATTGTTCTATTTTTTTTCTGTCTCTATCTCTCTATTTATACACCCATCTATCTCTATCTATCTGTTCATCTGCCTATTAAATCTATTTTCTAAACATTTGAGTGTAAGTTGTATGCATCATGCTTTTCGAACACATAATATTTATATCCATGTACATTTCCTAAGAACAAGGATATTTACTTATATATCACATTTAGTAGAGTTATCAAGTTTAGAAAACTTATCTTTGATATAAAATTTACATGCTATATTACAATTTTTCATGTGTTTCAATAATATCTTTTTAGATATTTTCTTCTCCATTATTAGTTCCAGTAAGGAACTTATTTCTCATTTAATTGTCTTAGGTCTCCTTAGGCCTCTCTTTTTTAAATTGTGGAAATAAATATACACATAAACTTTCCCATCTCAACCCCTCCCAATCCTATAATTCAGTGGGATTAATTAAATTCAGAGTATTGTGCTACCATCACCACCATCCATTACCATAAAATACATTCATTTATTAAAATTCCAATTCCTCCTTTCCTCTATACCTCTGGTAAATTGTAATCTACTCTCTGTCTCTACAAATTTGCATAACCTCTCTTCATGTGCATGGAATTATACAGTTTCTGTCCCTTTGTGTCTGACATATTTATTTCAACATGATATCATCAAGGTTGATGCAGTAAATGCTTTTTATCCATATGCTTTTTTCTATTTAAAATCTTATTAGTTATATAATGCATTTCATTTCTAATTTTCCTACTGTAATTTTTTGTGTTATACTGTTTCAAGTTGATTTTGTGTACATAGAAACTTTACTTTCACAATAACTTATTTCAGTCCCTATAATAATAATTATTGGCTCCATTTTGATTACTTATATTAAAACATGATGAAAGTGTTTCTCTTCATCTACTACCTAGGGAAAAGCTTCATGAGAGCCAATGTTGATGTCTTAATTATTTTTATTATTTTATAATGTGAGTCCCCATGAGCAATTGCAGAAAAAAAATCATTTAATTCCTCCAACGTGCCACATTACTTTGACAATGATTTGACAGTAGCATTACTCTTAGGATATTGTGTTCTGATTCTCTTAATTCAGTCACTCTCCCATATTCTTGAAGAAAGTAAAGTGGTAAAATCAGATGGATGTATAGGAGATTTAGAATACTAGAAGGTGTTACTCATCATTTTGCTTTAGTTGACATAAATGTCTAAAAGTCAACAAAATTGACAGGTTCCCTGAATGCTTAAACTGCACGTCCTTTTTGTCACTGTCTGAGTCCATTGTGTGACCCAAAGATGGTCACTCCTTAGATGAGGGGAAAGAGATGATCCAGAACTACCTATCACTTAATTCTCAATTCCATCTTGATTCTTCTCCACTGAAATTTACTTGACTCTTGTTTAGCTACATGTATTTAAAGCTGAATATTTGATCACTTTCTGTTTTGTCAATTCCTAATGTTCCTTCATCTGAAGTATTGATAAGGGGCATTACTGCTAATGTATTAATCATTATTCAAGGTCAAGTACAAAATTAAATTTTTCAGTATTGCTAAATTTTCTTCTTCATCCTTCTAGTTACTAACAATTATTCTTTGTCATTTTACCTAAACTCTTCATTTAAAAGATGCCAGATCAAATAATGAAAAGAAGAAAATAAAACATTGGTGTAAAAAAATTAAAAATGGGGGGATTGTGGGAACATGGCCGATGGGTTAGACATATAAATTTTAGCTTTCACTAAAATAACAAAGAAAAAGCCAGAGGCTGCCGTGGGGACCTGCTTTGGGACACAGCAAACCAGGACACTGCATACCAACTCCCAGAAGAATGAAGGTCAAAGACACAAACAAGCCAAAACAAATAATCATGAGTTATTAAACCTCCCAGATCCTGGGAAAGACTCCTCTACCCCACCCATGGGATATTAAGTGAGGGTAAAACTGGCAAATTGTATCTGAGAGAAGAGCAGACCTCTGCCACCACAGGAAGTGCTCTGGGTCATCTAAGAGGCTACTGCACAGATAAGGAAGCCAGGAGTAATTGGGGGTTGCTTACTTCAGAGGCTGAAAGGAGCACACACACCTGGCCCTCAGGGCGGGCAGACTAGGTAGAGACCCAGCCTGCTGCTCCAAAAAGGAGTGTGATGACAGATTCCCTGTGAGGAAGAGAGGTCTAGGAGAGTGAAGAGTGATATTTTTGCAGGGAGTTTAGCCAGTTGGGCCCCCTTGAATATCAGAAGGGACCCCGACTCAACAGGGAAAGGCGAGGAGGATTGTCTCAGGCAGGCAGTCATGCCTAGCCACCTAGGTAAAGAGAGGAATTATGTCAGTGAGGAGGCAGAGACAGGTAGTGATCAGTACCAATCCAGTTGACTGCAAGGGGATCTAACCTGCCCAAGGGAAAAGGGGAGGATAGCATTCTGAAAGGTTAAACAACCCAAGATCCCAGAATAGCTCAGTGGGAGAATTCCTTCCTAACATATATGAGGTCTCTGGTTTAATTCCTGGCTTTTCCTTGAGAAGAGATCCACCAGGTTATCAGGCAGCTAGCTGAAACTTTATAACTGGGAAGGTATAGATGTTTTCTTTGCATTAGGTTTCCTTGGATCTCTTTTTTTTTTTTTTTTTTTAGTTCATTTTCTTTTATTTCCCTTACTTTATTCACTAAAACCCAGTTCAAAACCTGCAGGGGGCAGGCTGCAGGGTGAGTGACTGAGGAACACCAGAAGCCTAAGAAGATCCTTAGGGGTCTAAGAAAGAAGGCTGTTTTTCCAGGTTTATTTATTTTTTTCTTCTGTCTCCTTTTAAAAAAAAAAAAGAAAGAAATTGAGTTGCTGATGTCTTGTTTTTTTGCTTGTTTTGTACTCCCTCCCTTTCTTTTTCTGTTTGTTGTTTTTGCTTTTTCTTTCATTTATTCTTTTGGTTACTGATCTATTCTACCTACCCTATTTCTTATCATTCCTTCATCTTTATATGTTTTGTTTTCCACTGTAGTTCTTTCATTCCACCTCGTTTATTTTTTCTCCAATTTTTCTGGTTTATATTTTTCCCTCTCTCCCTTTTTCTCCATATACTTTATATTTTTTTAATTTTCTTTCTCTCTTCCCCCTCTTCTCACAATCCCAGCATTTTAATACATTCTATATATATTTTTCTCTATCCTGTTCCTTGTTTCATTGTTTCAATTCCACTTTCCTAATCTTATTCTTCTGTGCTTCTTACCTGTATTAATTTTTCAATTTCCTAATTCTTGTACGTTGCTCTCCTTCCTTTTACTAATACCATTACTATTATTCTTTTTGTCTTGCTATCTCTTTCCTTTTATCTGGTCCTAATTTTTTTTCTTTGAAAGGAACATGGGCAGAATACTCTCACACCCAAAAAAAAAACTGAGTGGGGACAAGATCCTGCCCAGGTGAGCTGGTAAGGGACCCCACAGAGTAGAAGGCTTAAAGACATTGATGTGGAGGGAGCTGGATGAAGAGATAAATTCTGCTAGGTGCTGCTGGCTTGATTCTTGGTTACTGTGTTTCCTTTTCCTTGATTTTCCCTTTTCAGTGTATAATGATTTTATACACCAAGGCTATCTCTTTTCTTTCCCTCATCATTCTGTCTTCTGCTTTCTGTTGCTGTTCTAACATTCAACCATTCTTTGTTTAGTCCCCAATTTTTCTGGTTTTTATTTCAACCTCATCCTTTCTGTTTTCTTTCCTTTATTAACTTTTTTTCTTTGTGTCTTTTCTTTTCTCTTTCCCTCTTTCCTCATCATATTGGTCTTTTAATTCAGTCTATATATTTTTCTCTGTTTGGTTTCCCATTTCATTGTTGGCACACCACTTTTCTATTTCTATTACTCTGCACTGCTTACATGAGTTAAATATTAATTTTCCAAGGTCTTAAATTGTTCCTTTTCCAACAATTACTATTATTATTACTATTATCCTTTTACTTTTCTTACATCTTTCACTTTCTCTGGCCCTAATTTTTTCCTCCAAGGGAATACTGACAACAGCAATTAAAATAGAATAAAAAGAGTAAAGTGTCAAAGAGAAAACTTAACACACAAAAAAACCCCAGCAATTAAATTAAACCCTAGAGTTAATAGAGATGCTAATCAACTGAATAAACACATGAAGGTAAAAAGTTGACCAGAGGGCAATCAAAAATTATAAACCAAACTAAGAAACAGGAAGACATGGCCCTGTCTAATGAAAAAGCTAAAAACCAGGGAGAGGTGGAGAACATTGAACAACTAATCAAATCTGTCCAAACAAATATCATGAACCAACTTAATGATGTGAAGGAAGAGATTAAGGATATTAAGAAGACACTGGGAGAACATACTGAAGAAATTGTAAACATGCATAAATAGATAAGAGATATGATGGTGAATGGCACAATCCAAGAAATCCAAAAGACACTGGAAACAGATAACAGTAGATTAGAACAGGCAGAGGAAGGAATTAGTGATGTCAAAGACAGTGCACCTGAAATAAAACAGATAGTAGAAGAGATAGATAAAAAGATGTAAGAAAGCCAGCAGAGACCTAAGGATTTGAATGACAACACAAACACACAAATGTATGCATTATAAGCATCCCAGAGGGAGAAGAGAAGGGAAAGACGACAGAAGGATGTTGGAGGAAATAATGACTGAAAACTTCCTAAACTTATTGAGGGAGATGGATGTACAAGACCAGTAAGCGCACCCCAAACAGTATAAATCTCAACAGGCCTAGTCAAAGGCATATACTCATCAAACTGTCCAATGCTCAAGACAAAGAGAAAATACTGAAAGTAGCAAAAGAAAAGAGAACCATGACATACAAGGGAAGCTTAATAAGATTAAGTGTTGATATCTCATCTGACACCATAAATGCAAGAAGGCAGGGGTATGACATATTTAAGGTACTAAATGAAAAACATTTCCAGCCAAGAATTCTCTTTCCAGCAAAGCTGGCATTCAAAAATGATGGAGAGCTCAAACTATTCACAAATAAACAGAAATTAAGAGGTTATACCACTAAGAAACCTGCCATTCAAGAAATACTAAAGTGAGTTCTGCAGGTTGAAAGGAAAATACAGGAGAGAGA
>JAQZBX010038635.1:0-23335 GCA_029593785.1 Cabassous unicinctus | reverse complement strand
TGTTGCATCAAAAATATAAGAGTTTCCCATATACCCCATACTTCCCACACCCCAATTTTCCCTATTAACATCTCTCATTAGTGTGATATATTTGTTACAGTTGATGAACACATATTGAAACATTGCTACTAACCATGGTCTAAAGTTCCATTATAGCTTACACTTTGTACCAGAAAATTTTATACGTTTTGACAAAATGTGTAATGGCCTGTATCCATTATTGCAATGCCATACTGAACAAATCCAATGTCCCCCAAGAAGCCCCATGTTACAACAATTCTTCCATTTCCCTCCCTTCAGAGCCTCAGGTGTCAACTGTCTTTATATCAATGAAACCAGTCCTTCCACTGCTAGAATAATAATAATTCTACTTTAGACAATAGTTGTAATACCCACTTATGTTTTTTCATTCCTCAATCTTGAGGATTTGGGGATGGTGATGCCCACTCTATTTCTGATTGAGAGGGTTCTTAGATCCCATGGGACAGATAGATGGAACTGTGTTGCTTGCAGTTGTGGATACTCTCTGTTTTTTTGAGATGGGAGTTGTCCATCATAATCCTCCTGAGGGATCTATAGACATCTAGACACTTTAGGCAGGGCAGAAAATTTCAGGATTTTAATGCCCTGTCAGTGGGTCTTACTTTGTAATATATGTTCACCAATGTAACAGAGATAGATTATAATTTCCCTACACTTGGCTCCTCTGTACCTTTTTTGAACATAGAATTAACAGTATACTCTTTCATTATATGTCCCAGAGATTTAAATCTGGTCTGTTCATATGCCAGTTGAGCCCTGAATCTCAGCAGAGTAACAACAGCTACTGTCCAGTTCACTGGACTCACTCAGGATAGCTAACAAAAGGATGATGATGTATCCCTTCTTTATGTTGTTTTTTTCCACACTAAGACATTATATGTTGCGTGTACATTATCAGTTAATGTTACTTTTTCTTATTCAATTGTGTTCTGATTCTTAAAGAGTTGTAGAGTTATATATTGAGGACACAGTACTCTTGTGCTTTGCATTTACATATTAATTACTTTTACTGAAGATCTTCACTTCTCATGATTCCAATCCACTCTCCTGTCTTTTCCTTTCAACACTTTAGTAATTCTTGTAGTGCTGTTCATTTTATGATGCACATACTCAGTTTTTTTATTTTTGTTTTTGATCTTTGAACATTTTAAACTCTCCCTTATTTTTGAAGGAGAGTTTTGCTGGATAAAGAATGTTGGCTTGCAGTTTTTCTTTCAGTACCTTAAATAGATAATACCACTGCAATCTCATCGCAAAGATTTCTGATGAGAGATTGGACTTTAGTGCAATTGAGGATCATTGCCTTTCTGTTGCTGTTTTCATAAATTTCTTTTTAATCTTTGGCACTTAACATAGTGATTAGTATATGTGCTAGTGTAGGTATATTAGGTTTTATTATGTTTGAGTGTGTTGCACTTCTTGAACATGTGTATTTATGTCATTCATAAAAGTTGTGGAATTTATGGCCATTATTTCCACAAATATTCTTTCTGCCTTTTTTCCTTCCTTATCTCCTTCTGAAACTTTCATGATGCATATGTATATATGTGTCATGCTGTCACACAACTCCTTGAGACGCTGCTGAATAGTTTCTATTGTTTTTCTTATCTGTTCTGACTGTATGGTTTTGATTGTCCTGTACTCTATTTTGCTAATTTTCTTCTGCCTGTTCACATTTGCTGTTGTGTGCCTTTAGAGTACTTTTTATTTTTAATTTTTAAACATTTTTTTTCCTTTAGAGTATTTTTAATCTTGGTTATTGTGCCTTTCATCCCCATAATTTCTGTTATATTTCTTTGTCATATTTCCAATTATTCTTTTTTTCCTACGTATTGTCATGTTAATATACTTAGATCTATATTCACTATCAGTTTATTTATATCCATATCTTCTTTCATCTCCTTGAATTGATTTAGGAAATTTATTTGACCTACTTTAATAAGTTGTTCCAAAATTCATGTCTCCTCTGTAGTTTTAATTTGTTTCATTGACTGATCCATATGTCTTAGTTTCTTAGTAAGGCTTGTAATTTTTTGTTGCTGTCGGGTCATTGATTCTTTTGAGGTGAAACATATAACACTAAAGGCCAGTTTTCCCCTCTTGCCTAGAGTTTTATTGTTGGTTTGCTTTGTGTTACGGCTGTTCATTTACAATTTTTAAAACTTATATTAGACTTTCAGGGAATCCTGTGCTTAACTGTTCATATTTTCTCAGCTCTTCTGCCCCTGACTGTTTCATCTCTAGGAGAAATCTCCCTTTCTTCTGTTCCCTTTTCAGGAATCTTGAAATGTTCTATTTGTTTTTGTGCAAAATTTATCCTTAATTCCTACGATTTGTTTAACTTTCTACAACACTCAGTGCACCCTTTTCATTATACTTTCTAGTTCTGGTACATGACCTGACTTTCAGAATTTCAGTTGCCCACCCCTTCTTTCTGTGAAGATTTTCTGCCTCTAGTTTCTTCCTGGTTTGGATATCCTTCCACAGGGAGGCAGATGGGATCAAATCAGAGATGTCTGTTTAGGTGGTCTAACAACCCAACACTGGATTTACTATGTGAACCTCTTGTCAACACTTTGGTGGTTTGTTTTTACCTACGGACATTTTGTATGTTACTCTCCTTAGCTACTTGTTTTCAGCCTTGAGACTGTGCACATGAGCCCCTGTTCTTGGATATTTGTGAGGTCTAACTCACTACTATGGCTGACTCTATGGTCGAATCCATAGCAGGAGGGACCCATGCCATGAGGTATCTGTTTGATTCTTAAAATGCACAGAACTGAATGAGACAGAGGGCTCCACACTGGCAGGTCTGTGATGTAATCTCCTATTTTTTTTTTGAAATGTTCTTTTTTTACTTTTTCTTCCATTTAGCATTTGTGGTATCTTTCTCCAAATCTTTCATACTCCACATTTCCATGCAAGTGGGATTTCTCCTTTTTAAAAATTGTTTCTGAGGGGAAACTTTTCCAGGGGATTTCTTACATTGCCATGTTGATGATGTCACTCCCACTCCTTCTTATATATCTTTTAAACATATCCTTATATCATGGACATGAAAATTTAGCCACTCAAGTTTACAATCCTTGGTGGAATAAATCATGAATCATGTACCACCCAAAAAATCATGTTCTTTTCAGTGTGATCTTATCTTGAAAAAGACTTTTGAAGATATATTATGAGTTAAGCTGTGAACTCACTTGTGATTAGTCCTATGTGGTCTGAAAACCTATTTAGGTGTGACCAAAATGAATGGGGAAAAGGGGAAGCCTTAATCCATATTACTACAGTCCTTATAAAGGGATGAAAATTGAATGCACACAGATAAGTCAGAGATGTAGATTCCAGACAACCAAGATAGCCAAAAAAAGCAGCCATGTGACAAACAAAAAGATGGAAGCCAAGGAACCCAAACATTTGTGTCAAGCCAGGAGAATGCTACACATTCAGGGAAATAGCCTTTCAAGGTCCTGATATTCTAATATTGGATTTTTAATATTTCAAAGAATATTAAACCAATAAGTTCTGGTTTTAATGTCAGCCAGTGTGTGGTATTTTTCACTGTGACTCTGGTAAACTATGACATTGATCATTTTCTGATGTGCTACGGAAAAAGCAATTAATAAGTAAGGCGCAGACAGATTCTGGAATATCTGAAATACAAAGTATAGAAAATGGATTTGGTTGAAAAGTAATGAAAGACTATTTAGAATTCATGAGGAGAATTCTTCAGTATCATTTTGTTCAATCACTCAACAAGTATTCATTGAGCACAACAAAGTGCCAGGTACTATTCATGATGTTAATAATATAGGATTGAGCAAATATATAAAGTTCCTTCCCTTATAGCCTATATTTTAATGATTGAGTGAGGACCAAAGTGATGGATTATAGATGTACCAAATAATAACTTTAAAGTATGTTGAGGAGTGATTAGTGATCTGAAGTAAAAATCAAGGAAAGAGTCTGAAAGAACTCTGACTCAGTGAATAGAAAAGACAGGAGAGCAATCTCTCCTACAGGAAAGTGAATAAAGTAGCTTAAGAGATTTTTGTGCGTTTTCAGTATTATGAAAAGAATAGTGAAGATTGTAAAAATGAAATCTGTTATTTCTCTCTATTGTTTTTTGTTCTTGATTTCATTTATTTCTACTCTGATCTTTAATATTTCTTTCCTTTGACTTTGTTTGGGATTAGTTGTCATTCTTTTTCTAGTTCATCCAAGTGTGCAGTTAGATCTTCACTTTTAGCTCTTTCTTCTTTTTTAATGTAAGCGTTGAGGGCTATGAATTTCCTTCTCACCACTGTCTTTCCAGTGTCTCATAAGTTTTGACATATCGTGGTGTATACACACGATGGAATATTAAGCATCTGTAAGAAGAAATGTAGTAGTGAAGCATAAGACAACATGGATGAACCCAGACATTATATTGAGTTAAGCAAGCCAGACACAAAAGAACAAATACTCTATGATTGTGTTATTGTGAACTAAATTTATGTTTTAAACTCTTGAAATTACTAATTAGAATACAGGTCACCAGAGAATAGAATGAGGTTAGAGAATGGAAAGCTAAGGGATAATCTGTGCAGAATTATTTAAAAAGCTGTTTAAATCTTTGGAAATGAATGAGAGGGGTGAGAGCACACCATGGTGTTTGTGACCACCAGGGCTATTATATGGGTATGACTGGTTGAAAGGGAAAGTCTAAGGACATGTATATTACTTGAAGGAAAGCTAAAAAATGTTAGCGTATGCATGTATAATATATTGAAACCTCATGTAAAATACAAATAACAGTGATATTGCATATACAAAACTGTTTTTACAAAATATAAATACAAATAAACTAAAGAGAAAGAAAGAGAATATCTGCTATGTATGAAAGGGGAAGCATAGAGAGATTGAGAGGTGATATGTATTGTTTGTTTTTTGTTTGATTGATATTTGTTTATTATTATTACTATTAGAGTAATGAAAATGCTCTAGAAATGATTGAAGCAATGAATGCACAACTATGTGATTATACTGAATTCCATTAATTGTAAACTTTGGATAGATTTATGCTTTATTAATAAGCATCAATAAAATTGATTTGTTAAGAAAAATATCTGACACATCAGGATAATAACTAACATCATAAAATACTTTAGTGAAGGTTATTTCATTTAATCTCAGTCCCTTGCAAAGTATTCTTTCAAAGCCCCATGGTATATATGTTTTAGGGACCAAATATCCCTACAGAAATAAAATGATGACATTGCAAGTAACTTCCTTTAGTATTTGATTAAAAACATTTTGCTCTGTATGGAGCATAATAAGTAACACTGACCTATTAGCAGTCTCTTAGCTTATCATTCTTTAATCCCAAAGTTTGGGAGAACAAGATTTATATTTTGAATTTCTGTAAGTCATAATATTTTAAGGCAAATAACAAGCTATAACAAAAACCATGGCTCAATGTGGGCAAGACTTACGATGAGCCTGGACCTCCTCCCTACCCTGAGGAGAGTACCTCCCAGCTTCAAGCTTGCACTACCCAGTCTCTAGCCTGCCTCAAGGAGTCTCCACCACATCAGTGCCCTAAAGAAATCATCACCAAACATCCACCCTTCCCTGAGAAGTCTGCTATCTGACACACGCCTGAAGAGAATAGTCTTGTCTTATTAGAAGAAATTGCAAGGGAATGCCCTGAGAGGGATTACTGTTTGGGAAAGCTCTTCAGAGAATGTTCTATAAATTGCAGTTTTTCATTATCAGTCATGTCCTAAAGATGCCAGCAAGTTAATGTCCTGTCTCTAATATATTCATCAAACCTAGCACACAGTAAAATTCTTATAAGGATATAAGAATAAAAACTTATGGATAGTTGTTATGTAATTAGTCATTAGAGAAACAATTATTTTCCTATTATAATGTTGTACAATTTTGAGTGTTAATTAAAAAAAAAAACTGTATCAATCTTTTTTTTTTTTTTTTTTTTTAAAGCGATACTGAACTCCTGGAGGGATTACAGGGGTCAGTGCCACCATCAAATATTTGAAAGATGCAGGAAGGGTAATACCCACCACATCCCCATTCAACACTCCTATTTGGCTTATGAAAAAAACAGATGGATCTTGGAGGATGACAGTAGGTTATCATAAACTTAACTAGAGGAGGCCCTGCAACAAGTCCAGGCTGCTGTGCAAGCTGCACTGCCACTTGAGCCCTATGATCCAGCAGATCCAATGGTGTGAGAAGTGTCACTGGCAAATAGAGATGCCATCTGGAGCCTTTGGCAGGCACCTATGGGAAAATTGCACAGTAGACCTTTAGGATTTTGGAGCAAAGTCCTGCCATTTTCTGTAGATAACAAATCTCCTTTTGAGAAACAGCTTTTGGCCTGCTACTGGGACTTAGTAAGACTGAACATTTAAGCATGGGCTATGAGACCTGAGTTGTCTGTCATAAGCTCAGTCTGACCCACCAAACCATAAAGTTGGGCATGCATAGCAGCACTCCATCATAACATGGAAGTGGTATATATGAGATAGGGCTTGAGCAGGTCCTGAAGGCAGAAGTAAGTAACATGAGGAAGTAGCCCAAAGGCCCATGGACACCATTTCTGCCACATTACCTTCTCTTTCCCAGCCCACAGTTATGGCCTCTTGGGGAGTTCCTTACAATCAGTTGAAGGAGGAAAAGAAAGTTTGAGCCTGTTTTACAGAGGGTTCTGCATATTATGCTGGTACCACCCAAAGTGGAGAACTGCAGCACTGCATCCTCTTTCTGGGACATCCTTGAAGGACAGTCGTGAGGACCAATCTTCCCAGTAGGCAGAACTTTGAGCATTGTACCTGGTTGTTCATTTTGCTTGGAAGGAGAAATGGCTGGAGGTGCATTTGTACACTGAGTCACCAACTGTTGCCAATGGTTTGGCTGGATTGTCAGGGACTTGAAAGGAATATGATCAGAAAATTGGTGACAAAGAGACCTGGGGAAGAGATATATGGATAGACCTTTCTGAGGGGGCAAAAAACATGAAAATATTTGTATCCCATGTGCATACTCATCAGAGGGTTATGTCAGCAGAGGAAGAGTTTAATAATAAAGTGGATAAAATGGCCCACTCTGTGGCTAGCAGTCAGCATCTTTCCCCAGCCACACCTGCCATTGCCCAAATGAACAAAATGAACATGAACAAAGTGGCCATGGTGGTAGGGATGGAGTTTTTGCATGTGCTTAGCAACATGGACTTCCCCTCACCAAGGCTGACTTGGCTACAGTCACTGCTAACTACCCAATATACCAGCAGCTAATACTCAAACTCAGCCCCTGATATGCCACCATTCCCCATGGTGATCAGTGTGTTCCTGGTGGCAGGTTGATTACATTGGACCACTTACATCATG
The DNA here is from genome assembly GCA_029593785.1 of Cabassous unicinctus. Lineage (NCBI taxonomy): Eukaryota > Metazoa > Chordata > Mammalia > Cingulata > Chlamyphoridae > Cabassous > Cabassous unicinctus. Next base: position 15,902 of record JAQZBX010038635.1, on the reverse strand, counting down.
GAAGGGGTAGCAATTTGTTCTAACTGGAATAGACACATCTTACAGATATGGGTTTGCCTTCCCTTCATACAATGCTTCATCCAAAACTATCATCTGTGGGCTTACCAAATATCCTATTCACTGCCGTGGTATTCCACACAAAAATGCTTCTGATCAAGGAACCCATTTCACAGCAAATGATGTGCAGAAATGGGCACATGTTCATGGAATTCACTGGTCTTACTATGTTTCCCATCATGCTGAAGAAGCTGGATTGATAGAACAGTGGAAAGCCTTATGCAGATTCAATTATGGTGCCAATTAGGTGGCAGTACCCTGTAGAGCTGGGGCAATGTTCTCCAGGAGGCTGTATATACTCTAAATCAGTGTCCCTTCTATGCTGCTGTTTCTCCCATAGCCAGGATTCACAGGACCAGGAATTGAGAAGACGAAATGGGAGTGGCACCACTCACTCTTACCCTAGTGATCCACTAGGAAAATTTTTGCTTCCTGTCCCTTCAATCTTAAGCTCTGCTGGTCTACAGGTCTTGGTTCCAAAAGGTGGAGTGCTTCCACCAGGGAACACAACATTGGTTCCATTGAAATGAAGTTAAGACTGCCACCTGCCCCTTTGGGCCCCTCATGCCTCTGAATCAACAGGAAAAGAAAGGAATTACTGTACTGGATTGCAACAACCCAATCCAGGCAGGACTAACAATGGCCCAGAATCTTCAGAAATGAAAGTCTGGGTCATCCCAACAGGCAAAGAACCACTGGCAGCTGAGGTGCTTTCTGAGAGTAAAAGTAACATGGACTTGGTAGTGGAAAAAAGTAGGGATAAATACAAATTTCAACCATGTGACCAGTTAAAAGGAAGGAGGACTCTAATGGTCATGAATATTTTCTCCGTGTTTTCTTATGAGTATGTTTGTATATGTACATAAAATGAGTATCTTTGTTTTCTTCCCTTAAAAATAAAAACAAAAAAAAGCCTTATCTGTGAAATCTAGGTAAGAGAAGCATTCTATTTATTTATTTATTTATTTTGTAGTTTTTTTAAATTCTATTTATTTTTGCTTTTCATACTAACATCCAGGAATATTTGTTTCTGTTAATTTATTTATTAATTTTCATTGCTAGATTTCAACTTCTTTATCTTTCTAGCTTTCTCTAAATTGAAAACTGTGGAGAATATGATGAGAAAAAATAATTCAATTACTTTTCTGATTATAATGTAGAGTTTCAAAACATGTATTAAGGTCAGAATTAATTCTATTGTTTACTATCTTCAAACATTCATTCCAGTGGGATGGTCTATGAAAAATGTTTGCTCAAGGAAAAAACTCATATGCATAAAAATTGTTTTTAATATATTTTAAGGGTAGGCAATACAATAGAAAATTTGTTTTGAAATACTGAAAGCAATATGATTATCTAGATTTGTATACTGCTCTTGCATAAATTCATACAGTAAAACTTTACTACTGTAAGCACTCTCTTTGTAATTATCAAAATATTTGAATTAACCTTGACATCATAGCTTGAAGTCATAGAACTGAACTTTAGAGGAAATAATCTATGCTAGAAATAATCTATGCTAGAAATAATCTATGCTAGCGCCTTTGTTTCAAACACAACAAGACTATTAAGGAACTTCCACTGACTGTTATACAATGAGAAATTTCAAGGGAACATGTTACATTCTAAAGTAGCACCATCATAATTCTCCATAATGCCTATCTCAGCAGAGATGGTGGAGATGGGTAGAGATAACCACTCCATTAAAATTGAATTTATTCTCACAGATTTACAAATCTACAAGAACTGAAGCACCTACCATTTGCTGTATTCTTTGCCATCTATCCGATAAGAGTGCTTGAGACTCTTGGTCTGGTGGCATTGATCTATATGGACCAATGTCTTCACACACCAACATACATCTTTTTGGTACCCTGGCTCTGATGTATTCCAGCTGTTGCTGTGCTATTATCCCCAAGATGTTAGAGAATTTCTTTTCAGAAGACAGAAAATTTTCTCTCTATGAATGCATGGTACAATTATATTTTCTCTGCCTTGCTGAAACTGCAGACTGCTTTCTTTTGGCTGCAATGGCCTATGACTGGTATGTGGCAATATGCAGCCCACTGAAGTACCACAGTAGAATGTCAAAGAAACTCTGCATTCATATGACCACAGGGGCCTACATAGCTGGAAACCTGCATCTGATGATTCACATAGGGCTACATTTTAGATTAACTTTCTTTGGATCTCATGAAATCAATCACGTTTTTTAAATTTATTTCCATTGTACACACTTTCTGGTGTTGACCCTTATTACAATGAGCGGATGCTAAACATCTGGCAGGTTCAGTTGAAGTCTTTATGATTATATTGTGCTAATCTCTTATTTCTTCAAACTTTTCTGTGTTTTCAAAGTGAAATTCAAATAAGGAAGAGGCAAAGCCTTATCAACTTCTGTGTCCTACTTTCTGTCTCAATAATCTATGGTGCACTTTTTTTCATGTATGTTCAACCAAGTTCAGTTAAAGAAGAAGATGAAGATATACCTGCTGCACTTTTTTAATACTCTAGTAATTCCTTTATTAAACCCTTTTATTTATAGTCTACAGAATAAGGAATTAATAAATTTGAAAAGAATTATGAAAAATAAATCTACAAACATACTGAAATGAATATCAGCAACTGTAGCAAATTGTTCTTAAAAATATCAACTTTTTTCAAACTCAAGTGATAGTGATAAAATGTAAAAGGCCATTTTGTATATAAAATGTTATATCTGTAAAATATGATGATGTGTAAGTCATATAAATTATGATGGATATATAAGTTAACAGAGGAAGGTTTCTAATGATATGTATTTCATAACCCAAGCCATTAAGTGTAAGCAAGTGATTACCCTTGAGATCACAAATTGTGTCAGAGTATAATTATTTACAATGTTCAAAATATACTAAGATAGTATATAAATTTAATATTGTTAGTAAATATATGGAATCCTTAATCTTAAAAATTCTGGAACATTATATGTTCCCAAATATTAATCCCTTCTTAAGTACACCATCCATAAGTGTAAACTGTGCTTATTTAGATGAGTCTCAACTCTTTCAGTTCTTGAGAATATGATTGAACAGGGATTCATGCAGCTAAAAAAACTCAAATTAAAAACATGTTGATCTTCAGTTTTGAAGTTATTTATCCTGTAAAGCTCTCTATAATAGAATACCATTAAACAAATATATATCACTCTGTACTTGAAAATGATGCTACTTTTAGAAAAATACCTATGGAGTTGAATATTTTCATGTAATTTGCTAGTTGTCTAAGATACATAACAGTACAATTCCTGAATATCAATTAAATCTATGTTTTTCCCCTGATGTCATTACTTGTCTTGTTTGCTTTCAGGAATACCGCTAATGTGTACAGTTTCCTATGTAAATTATTGTTATATTTATGTTATGAGAAGTAATAGGGAGATGCTGTACAAATATCTAAACAAAAAATATTTATTGATCATTTAGTTGAAAATGAAAGAAAATTTAACTTACTGAAATTCTACACTGTGCTAGTCAAAAATTGGCACTTCCACAGATATTGCCTACCATAGAGTTATGCATTATTTTTCATGCTTTTTCAAAGTAAAACTAACCCAACAAAATATTTAGTACTTACCCAAGTTCATCTAGGTCACCCATGAATAAGGCTGGGGTTTAGATAAACTTTTCCTTTTCTCCTAGCATTTTATACTTCTATTCACAGTAGCTTAAAACCAAAGTTAATTTCAAAATTGTTTAAAATATAGTAAGTATGTAGAAAAAAACATATATGAATAAAATACAATACAGATTTTCCACAAGCAATTCTAAATTGTGTTGAGTATATAGAGCATGCTTGGGGTTCAGAAAATGGTGGTCAGTCTAGCCTGGAATATTTAGTTAAGTAGCATTAGAGTAAATGTGCCTTAAATAAGGGAAATATTTTTGATAGTTGGGTAAAAAACAGAAATAGTAGCATGAATAGGGTCAATTATAATGGAAAAGAGTTTGTTCCTCTTGGTGGGAGTGAGGTCAGTGAACAGTGGGTGAGGAAACAGAGACATGAGCACATTTTAAAGGAGATTAAATAAAATTGAAACTTTTGGATAACATGAAGGTCTATTTTCTTCTAAGAGTGTAAATCATGTCATATTTGATATTATACTATGAGTAGATTTAACACACTGCCTGAAAAAAATTATGCACTGTATTAAAATTACATATACACATGATGCAAAAATCACTGTAACTATTATATCTTTGATTAATAGCCAACTTAAACATTTTTCATACATCTATTGACCATTTTCATTTTACTTGAATATCACCTGCTTGTGTCCTTTGCCTCCTTTTTCATTGAGCCTTATAATTTTCTTGTTATTTATATATATATATAATTTACATAGAAAAGTTACTGAATTTTTGTATATATATGTGGTTCATTTTTTCTCAATAATTTCCCAGCTTTCTAATATTGCAATATTTTAAACAACTTCATATACTTTCAGGAATCAATTTACAGATTATGGAAAATAAAATATTGTTCAGAAGCTATCCGAAGGGTATGGCAAGAATATTATCAGAATCTATCAGGAAAGAGTGGATTCGTTGTGTTCTTTTCTAGGGCTTCTGTTTAAATATTTAGATTTTTCACTGTGCTTTTTTGTACATTGTTTATTTAAAGTTTTAGTAAGGAAAAAGAAAAATTTAGACAAAATTAATTTTCATGTACCTTCTGCCAAGTTATATAAAATGTTATTAGTTGTATAACTTATCATGTAATAGTTTTATTAGTTTTATTTTCAAATTTATTAATAAATCAATATTTTTAGTTTCCAAATTATTATTTCTATAATAAGAACTGCTGATAGATGAAATCCTCATACATAAATATTCTTCTGGGGTCTAAATATTTTTTAAGTGTATAAAGGAGTTCACAGACCAAAAATTTTGAGGAGCTCTGAATAAAATTGATAAACCTCTTCTTTCTACTGTTTAATTTGTGGATATTGTTAGTTGTAAATTTTGTATCCATTGATTATCTTTCCCCTTTCTAAGTCATCATGATTTCTTCATGCATTTCTGCATCCAAATACTCAGTCCTTTTTAACAGATATTACCAGGTGTTTTTGAGAGATACATATGTAGCTTTTTTGTGACCAAAAAGATAGAAATGGTGATTTTCTAGGAGTTTCCAATAAATGTGTTTCCTTTATTTGCAAAAAAAAAAAAAGTCCACAAAGAGGGTAGCAATTCTCCTACTGACTGCGTTGTGTGGTTATGAAATGTGGCATCCAGCTTCATCTACTTTGTCATTAAAGGTAAAACCAGTCTGGGATGAAGCAAACCCGAAATGGAGATGTATTAGTCAGGGTTCTCTCAGGAAAAAGAATCAACAGGAGATATCTGTCAATAATATGAGATATTATAAGAGTCTCTCATGCAACCATGGGGATGCACAAGTCCTTAAACCATACTTAGTCTCTAAGTAAAAACAATAACAGAGAAGCATACATAAATATTTCTGCCTAACAGTGTTCAACTCGCCTGTGTACAACTGGAAACTCATTAATGCCCTACAGAATAGGGTCCAAGTCCTTGGGTAATATTCACTCTTAAACTTGACATCCTTAAATATCATGACATAAAATTAATACAACTTTTCATATGATAGGGGAAAAGTTTGGGGAAGAAAACAAAGAAACAAAGAAATTCATTTTGGGTACATATACAATCATGTTCATAACAAAACAAGGAAGAAGGGTTCATGACTATTATAGTCCTCGTTTTTGTAACTGATCACGTGGTCGAAATTCATATTTATCATTACCTTCTTCCACCACCCATTCCATGTTCCCATTACCCGCAGCAAGCACTTCAGCTGGCCACAGTTCTTTGCCTGGTAAGGTGACCCAAACTTTCATTCCCAAAGATTCTGGGCCATCGTTAGTCCTGCTTGGATTGGTTTGTTGCAATTTTCCATTGACTTTAATCACAGGGCATGGCAGTACTAGGAGACGCCCTAGAGGATCACCTGCATTCCAATCAAACTCTTCTTTTCCCCCATTATGCAGAAGTAGTCCTGTTTCTTCTTGATAGTTAGGATGACTCACCCCAGCCAGTACAGTAATTCGCTTCTTTGCCTGTTGATTCACAGGTAATAGGAGCCCAAAGTAGCCAGGTGGCAGTCTTAACTTCCAGTTCAATGGAATCATTGTTGTGTTCCCTGGTGGCAGCACTCCTCCTTTTGGGACTAAAACCTGTAGACCAGCAGAGCTTAAGTTTGCAGGCACAGGAAGCAAATATTTTCCTAGTGGGTCACTAGGGGTAATAGTGAGTGGTGCCACTCCCATTTCAACCCCTTGATTCCTGGTCCCATGAATCCTGGTTATGGGAGAAACAGCACCACAGAGTGGATGCTGATTTAGAACATAATTAGAGCATAATTGAGTCTTCAAAAGGCCATTGCACCATTCTATTAATCCAGCTGCTTCAAGGTGATGAGGAACATGGTAAGACCAGTGAATTCCATGGGCATGTGCCCATTCCCCACATCATTTGCTGTGAAATGGGTTCCTTGATTAGAAGCAATACTGTGTGGAATGCCATGGCAGTAGATACGACATTCAGTAAGTCCACAGATGGTAGTTTTGGAAGAAGCATTGCGTGCAGGAAATGCAAATCCATATCCAGACTATGTGTCTATTCCATTTAAAACAAATTGCTGTCCCTTCCATGGTGGAAGTGGCCCAATGTAGTCAACCTGCCACGAGGTAGCAGGCTGGTCATCTCGAGGAATGGTGCCATATCGGGGGCTGAGTATGGGTCTCTGCTGCTGGCAGATTGGGAATTTAGCAGTGGCTGTAGCCAAGTCAGTCTTGGTGAGGGGAAGTCCATGATGCTGAGCCCATGCATAACCTCCATCCCTACCTCCACGGCCACTTTGTTCATGAGTCTATTGAGCAATAACAGGAGTGCCTGGGGAAAGAGGCTGAGCATTAGCCACAGAGTGGGTCATCTTATCCACTTGATTATTGAAATCTTCCTCTGCTGAAGTCACCCTCTGGTGAACATTCATGTGGGACACAAATACATTCATGTTTTTTGCCCACTCAGAAAGGTCTATCCACATACCTCTTCCCCACACATCCTTATAACCAGTTTTCCAATCATGGTCTTTCCAAGTCCCTGACCATCCAGCCAAACCATTGGCAACAGCCCATGAATCAGTGAAAAAACACACCTCTGGCCATTTCTTCTTCCAACCAAATGAACAACTAGGTGCACTGTTAGAAGTTCGGCCCACTGGGAAGATTTGCCCTCACTGCTATCCTTCAAGGATGTACCAGAAAAGGGCTGCAGTGCTGCAGCTTCCTACTTTCAGTTGGTACCTGCATATTGTGTAGAACCATCTGTAAACCAGGCCCAAGTTTTCTCATCCTCAGTCAAGTGATTGTAAGGGACTCCCCAAGAGGCCAAAGCTGTGGGCTGGGGAAGAGAAAGTAACATGGCAGGGGTGGTGACCATGGGCATTTGGGCTACTTCCTAATGTAACTTACTTGTGCCTTCAGGACCCACTTGAGCCCTATATCATATATACCGCTTCCACGTTATTATGGAGTTCTGCTGTGCATGCCTAACTTTATGGTTTGGTGGATCAGACAATACCCAACTAATGATAGGCAACTCAGGTCTCATGGCAACTTTATGGCCCATGGTTAAGCGTTCAGTCTCTACTAAGGCCCAGTAGCAAGCCAAAAGCTGTTTCTCAAAAGGGGAGTAGTTATCTGCAGAGGATGGCAAGGCTTTGCTCCAAAATCCTAAGGGTGTGCATTGTGATTTCCCTATAGGGGCCTGCCAAAGAAGGCTCCAGACAGCATCTCTATTTGCCACTGAAATTTCCAGCACCACTGGATCTGCTGGGTCATATGGTCCAAGTGGTAGTGCTGTTTGCACAACAGCCTGGACCTGTCGCAGGGCCTCCTCTTGTTTCAGTTCCCAATCAAAACTAGCAGCTTTTCTGGTCACTCGGTAAATGGGCCGGAGCAGCACACCCAAACGAGAAATGTGCTGTCTCCAAAATCCAAAGAGGCCAACTAAGAGTTGTGCCTCTTATTTGGTCGTAGGAAGGGCCAGATGCAACAGCTTATCCTTCACTTTAGAAAGGATATCTCAACATGCCCCACACCACTGGACACCTAGAAATTTCACTGAAGTGGCAGGACACTATATTTGTTGGATTTATCTCCCATCCTCTCTCACGCAAATGTCTTACCAATAAATCTAGAGTCTTTGCTACTTCTTGCTCAGTAGGTCCTATCAATATGATATCATCAATATAGTGGACAGTGTGATGTCTCGTGGGAGGGAGAGATGATCAGGATTCCTGTGGACAATATTATGACCTAGGGCTGGAGAGTTGATATAACTCTGAGGCAGGACAGTGAAGGTATATTGCTGGCCTTGCCAGCTGAAAACAAACTGTTTCTGGTGGTCCTTACTAATGGCAATTGAGAAAAAAGCATTTGCCAGGTCAACAGCTGCATACCAGGTAACAGGGGAAGTTTTGAGTTGTTCAAGCAATGATACCACACCTGGGACAGCAGCTGCAATTGGAGTCACCACCTGGTTAAGTTTGCGATAATCTACTATCATCCTCCAAGATCCATCTCCTTTCTGCGCAGGCCAAATAGGAGAGTTTAATGGGGATGTGGTTCACCCCTGAATCCTTCAAATCCTTGATGGTGGCACTAATCTCAGCAATCCCTCCAGGAATCTGGTATTGCCTTTGATTTACTCTTTTGCTAGGTAAGGGCAGTTCTAGTGGCTTACACTTGGCCTTTCCAACCACAATATCCCTCACTCCACAAGTCAGGGATCCAATGTGGGGATTCTGCCAGTTACTGAGTATGTCTATTCCAATTATGCATTCTGGAACTCGGGAAATAACCACAGAATGGGTCCGGGGACCCACTGGACCCACTGTGAGAAGGATCTGAGCTAAAACTCCATCAATCACCTGACATCCATAAGCCCCTACTCTGACTGGTAGACCACAATGATGTTTTGGGTCACCTGGAATTAATGTCACTTCTGAGCCAGTGTCTAATAATCCCCAAAATGTCTGATCATTTCCTATTCCCCAATGCAGTTACTCTGGCAAAAGGCCATAGGTATCCCTGGGGAAAGGTGGGAGGAAGTTTAACAGTATAAATTTTTGGTAGTTTAACAGGATCCTTCCCCAAGGGGACCTGGCCTTCTCAGTCAAGGGACTCTGGGTCTGTAAACTGTCTCAAGTCTGGGAATTGATTAAAGGGCCACGATTCTCTGCATCTGTAATTTGAGTTAGAGTTTTGTTCACTCAACCTAGAACTTTTCTGCTTTTACAGATAAAGAAGAAATTTAGTAGACTGCCCATGTATTTCACTTCTAGGTACCCCATGATCTATTAGCCAACGCCATAACTCCATGGGACTCAGAATATTCTGAGTGCTGCTTTGAAGCTGCCTTTCATTGCAATAACCATGCCCACCTTGTCTGTGGTAAATAACTGCAGATATTTGACTTTTACCGCACTGAGATCCTATCATCCCCATAATGTTTAAGGATTCTAATTCCATTACAGCCCTCCCTACAGTAATATCTGTATTACAGAGAAGAGCAACCACAGAGCTCTTCAGAGAAGATGGGGTTAGTCTTACAAATTTATTCCTCACAGTTCTAGTTAAAGATGTGTCCTCTGGACATTCCTAGGGTGGGTGGGCAGCTCTCAAATGGTAAATCCATTCTAGCATTCCAGTCTCTCTAAGTCTTTGAATCCCCTCATCTATGTATACTAGGGCAAATCAGGCATCTCAACCTCAGATGCGCTAGACCATCTTTTGGTCCATGTTTCAGTCAGCCACCCAAACAAACCGTTAGGGCCTTTTGTAACCCCTCGAGTTACAATGTTGAATACAGAATTTCTACTTAGTGGACCTAAATCAATAAATTCGCCCTGATTTAGCTTTATATTCCTTCCACCATTATCCCATGCCCTTAGTAGCCATTCCCAACATATTCCCCTGATTTCTGTCTACATAAGTTGAAAAGCTCATGAAGTTGTTTCAGAGTAGTGCATACTTCCTCATGGGTCACACTTTTTATTTCACCTTTTTGGTTTGTTGTGATTTTAGTCTAGTAATAGGTCTCAAAGACAAGAGGGGTAGTTGGGGTGGGTAAAAGAAGTATTAGAAATGTCTTGCAAGCTACTGACCTCAGGGCATTCCTTTGCATTTTCCTCTGGTGAGACAGGATTAATCTCTTCAGGCAGGAGTTGGAAGGCAGATTCCTCAGGGCAGACTGGAGGTTGGGCAGTGCATGCTGGAGTTTGGCGGGTATCTGCCTCCGGGCTAGGAGGAGTTCCAGACTCCCTGGGGCAGGCTGGAGGCTGGATGATACAAGCGTGACAAAATGTGGTCTCCATGGGGCAGGCCATTGCAGGTTTTTCTGGTAAAGTCTCAGCAGAATTTAGGGTTCCAGTGTCCCCACCAATATTATCATCATCCCATATGTCTCCATCCCAATCCTTGGGGCTCCACTCCTTTCCAATTAGTGCCTTCACTTTAATTGCAGAAACCCTGCAGCGTTGAGATTTTAGTTTTCTCCGTAATTCTGCTACTCATACAATGAGAGTCTGGGTTTGAGTCTCAGATATCTCAAGTCTGTGGCTACAGGAGACAAGATTTTCTTTCAGGGCACACATAGCAACTTTCATGTCATTCATGCAGCATTTAAGTTTCAAATTTGAAGACTTGAGCTCATCTCTTTCTTTTATAACTGTATCCAGAGTGTCTAGGAGGAGCCAGCCAACATCATTATATCTTTTGACACCACAAAATTCTGTTAAGGTGTTGAAAACACTCTCACCCAGATCCTTGCATCATATAAGCATGGATGCAGGGGAATCCAGTGATGTTATTTTGCATATCTCTATTGCCAGCTCATGCCATGGACTGTTAGCAACCTCTTCATTATTGGAAAGGGAGTCATTAGTACCCCTGAGTCCAATTAGAATAGAAAGCCAATTACAAAACTCACAGAACCACCTCAGACATCCCATGTTTAAGACTCTGTTCCTCAAGAACCTCTCTTGGTACCAAGCTATATTAGTCAGGGTTCTCTATCGAAACAGAATCATCAGGAGATATCTGTCAATAATATGAGATTTTATTAGAGTCTGTCACGCAACCGTGGGGATGCCCAAGTCCAGGTTCCTCAGGCAGGCTGCAAACCAGGGGCTCCGATGAAAGTCCGATGAAAGTCAAATGAAAGGTCCTTGATGAGTTTCTGGGAGAAGTTGGCTGTCCAAAGAGGAGCTGGGAAATTCTCTCTGAATGTTGAAATCACTTCCCCTTTTAAGGCATTCAGCTGATTGGATAAAAGCATCATTCATTGCTGATGCAATCTCCCTGATTGATGCAGATATAATCAGCCATCCACACAGTAAACTCACTGGTGATGGAAGTCCATTAATGCACTTGTATTACAATTAGCCCAGTGCTTGCTGGACCTAACATCTGGACACAATTACCTGGTCGAGTTGACACATTAGCTTAACCTTCACAGGAGGCTATAACTGGTAATCACTGAGAAACACCTTCAGACTCACTGGAATAAAATCTCTCTTCTGGTTTTCTAATCTAGTAGATTTTCTTATTCTTTTAATTGTTTGTAAAGATATTTTATTTACAACTGAATGAATATTACCTGATAAATTCAAGCCTATTATCTTATCTTGTATCTTGATACTTTTTTATTGTATCTTACATAAAACCTCAACAATTGGGTATTTTACAAATAACTCTTTAGTTATTTCCGTTTGACATTATCATATATTTATTGAGATTTTACTTAATTACCATAGTTTTCTTTCCAATAACTCCACTTTTAGAAGAAATTAAAGGATAGCAAGGTGTTTTAGTTTTACACAGAAATAGTAAGGTAGAACTCAAGAATCGACCCTGGCCATCCAGCACCAGAACCTATATTCTTAACCACTAAACTATTCTACTCTAAACATGAAAAAGTAAGTGTAGCATTATATGAAAACTATTTCATGAAAATAAGGTGTGTAGTGCCCAGGGAAATGGGGTAGAGACTCGAGTTCTGTGAATGAATGACATTTTTCACCAAAGTTTTTTGAAAAAATGGTAAACCTACAAGAAGTTTAAAGAAGTGTACATTGAAGGCTAATATATATTGCTATTGTTTTCATCTGCTAAAAGCTGCTGGGAACAATATATCAGAAATGGCTTGGCTATTAAAATGCAAATTTATTAGATTAAAAGCTTACACTTCTGAAACTGTGCAAATGTCCAAATCAAGACATCATCAGAGATGCTGTCTTACAGATGGTTGACTGCTAGAGATCCTGGATACCTGCCATGTGGCAAAGGACAATGTTGGCTCTGCAGGTCTCTGCTTTCTCCTCCAGAGTCACATCCTTGAGCTCAGCTGTGCACAGTCAGGCTCATGGTAGGACATAATGGCAGTGTTGGCTCATCTCTCCTGGCTTCTCTCTGTATCCGATGCTTTTTTCCTGTGTCTGTGTCTTTCTTTCCTCTCTTTATAAAGGACTTCAATAAGAGGATTAAGTCCCATACTAGGTCCCCAATCATATCAAAAACCCTTACCTGAAGTGATCTAATGAAAAGGAAGCTCCTTTGAATCTAATCAAGAGTTCTCATCTACATTGGATTTACAAGCACAGAAATTGGTATGCTTTAAGAACAGTATTTTCTAGGGTCCACAAAGGACTCAAACCATCACACTAACCAAGTTTAAAGAAACTTAATTTCCCTTTCTCTCTTTTCATATGTGTTTGTACATATATAATACACCTATCTTTAATTGCTGACCTCAGTTTATTTTGTCCTGTAATGCTCTAGCATATATCGCAAAAGAACAGACATTTCACACATAATCATAATACCTTTATCATACTCAAAAATTTTACCAACAATTCAATACTGTATAATATACAGTTCAAGTATATGTATTTTCAATTTTTTCCAAAATTGTAATCTATATGAATTTATATTTTCATCAAGGATTCAGTTCAAGGTCACTGTTTACTTTTTGATATCATGACTCCTTACATACTTTAATCTGGAAGAATTCTCTTTATTTTTTAACATTCAAGATATTTAAGGTTTCAAATAATATGAATCAGCTGTCTTGTAAAATATAGTCTGTGTTTTTCTGATGTTTCCTAATGTTTTAAAATTTGGGGCAGAATATTTTATAAATTAGTTAGAATTTTCTGCAAGATATATTTGTCTCATCTATTTTTATTGTATTCAATCATTTTTTATGGATTCAGGGGTATTTATTTTATACTTTTAACTTAAAAACCAACAATTTATTAATTTAGTTCATCAAATTATTTCAGTTAAGGCTACTGGTTGCTTTTTCATTTTTCTACTGCATACTTTTGGCATAAAATCATCTTTTGTGAATTTAAAAATTTGCTTATATTTGCTTAAATTCTGGCACTGTAATTTGCTTATGTTGCTTAATTTGCCTATTTTCTTTTATTTGCTTAATTTCTGGCACTATAAGTTGCTCCATCTCACCTTCTATATTCCCAGTGTAAGTCTTAAAATCAGCCATTTTTCCAAACGTTTAGTACCCTTTTCTGGGAAATGGTATTAGAAACCAAGATTTGTGAGATAGATGTGCTCATTTCTATTGTTTTGTTATTGCTTCCAAGCCCTCTCAGTCAACAGAGCAAGGCAATCTATGAGGGTTCCTGTTGCTTCACATATTCCACAGCATTTGGAATAAGCCTTTTTTTTTTTTTTAACCCTAGCCTATATCTCATAGATTTAATTTGAAATTCCTCAATCCTACTTTTCATACAGTTCAATGAATTGACAAGGGACTGCAGGCAACCCACCCATATACATTTAAAGTAAAATTTAACTATTCATGTTGAATTCTCCCACACATACCTAAGACAAGTTATCTCTGAAACAAGTTATCTGAGACTCTCTGAACTTACACATTTATAGGACATTTTGAAATTCTTTGAACTTGTGTCTTGATTTCTCCAAAAGCAAGTCTTTATCTGGGGTAAATAAGTTTTGTTAGTTATCATTCCATCCTTTTGTGAGGCTTGCTTTTCTTATAGTTTTTCCTTAAACAATCATATTCTTCTTTGTGTATCCTCACTGCATTTGCTACATAAACTGCATCTATCTAGGGAGAAATTTGAGTAGCTTTGTCTCAGCAATGATCATTCCCCAATTGGCAAATAGTCTCCTTTTAAGAAATTAATGGCCTCTCTTATCTAAATTTTTTATTTAGCTTTTATTGACAATATACTCTTGTTTTTTAAAAGATACTTAGGTTACACAAATGTCACATAAAATGTATAGGGGATTCTCATATGCCCTGCTCCCTACACCTCCCATGTTTTCCCACATTAACAACTTCCTTACTTAGTGACTTACATTCATTGCAATTGATGAACACATTTTGGAGCATTGCCACTAAGCATGAATTAAAGTTTACATTGTAGTATACACTCTCTCTCACCCAATTCTGTAGGTCATTTATAATGGCCTGTATCTGTTGTTGCAATGTCATTCAGGACAATTCCCAACTCCAAAAATGACCCCGTGTTGCACCTGTTTTTCCTTCTCCCTGCTCTCAGAACCTCCAGTGGCCACTGCCTCCACATCAATGCTATAGTTTCTTCTATTGCTAGAATCGCAATAAGACTATAGTAGAATACCAGTAAGCCTACTTTAGTCCATAGTTCATTCCCCAATGCTGAGGATTCTAAGATGGTGAAAGGGGGTTATGATCCCCTAGCACCCATAGATGGGACTCTTTTGCTTGCAGTTGTAGACACTCTTGGATCCTTGGTATGGTAGTTGTCCATTATCATCTCCGTGTAAATTGTCCTGGGTGAGACCAATGAACTGGAGAGTAGGTGTTGCAACTCTGTTGAGTTTTAGGGCCCAGCTGGCATATGTACAGGCCAAAGATTTAAGTCTCTTAGATGTACACCTACCAACTCTAGTCCTAATTATAAGTTCAAATAGAAGGACAGAAGAGCCATGTGTTAAGGAAACCACACCTGAGTCCAACTCTGTCACTCTGGGGAGCATAAATTCCAAAGTAGGGCCCACTGGCAGGGCACCAAACTCCTGAGTTATCTGCCCTGAATATAATGTCTGGATATCTCCAGAGCCTTCAGGAGTGCCGCTATTTGGAGTTATATCTATTTTGGCGGTCAAAGAGATCCTGCTGAGATGTGTATAAATGTAAACTCTGATATGTCCTCTCAACTCACTTTGAAGTCTCTTAGCCATATAAACTCATTTGACTTTACCTTTTCCCGCTTTTGGTCAAGGATGTTTTCCAGTTTCATTGCTAGTTGATGCTTGGTAGTAATCCCTAGGTTCCAGATAGGAACATCTCCAGGAGTCATGTCCCACCCTGGGGGGAAGGTAATGTGTTTATATGCTGAGTTCAGCTTAGAGAGAGGCCACATTTGAGCAACAAGGAGGCTCCCAGGAGGCAACTCTTAGGCACCTTATAATACTAGGCTAAGGTTCAATTTCAAGCCTAAAGGTTCATATGCACAGTCATCTATACAAGGGCCCACAAATGGACTGTCCTGCTTCACTAGTCATTGCCCTTGTACTTAGAGGATTCTTGCTGATCCATTAGAGAATGTGGCAGAGCTCCTCAGGAAGGGAATTTGATATACCTTTGGTTATTGTGTGAATCTCCACCCACTGTGACAATGCCCGATGAACATGTGAACACATTTATATGCCTTATATGTATGCCAAGGTAAGCTTCATCCCATGT
>JAQZBX010038634.1:0-23528 GCA_029593785.1 Cabassous unicinctus | reverse complement strand
AAATAAAATAAATAAATCTTAAAAAAAAAAAAAAATGTTAATATACTATATAATTCCATTTATATGACTTTCTGCACAAGATAAAACTATGTGGAGAGAATGCAGATCAGTGGTTGCTGAAGGCTGGGGATGAGAGCTGGGGACTGGGGAGAAGATTGACCACAAAGAGGCAACTAGGGAACTTTTTGAGATGATGGAAATGTATCTTGATTGTGTGTGTATTTTTCAAATCCTATCAAACTCTTCAACAAAAAGGTGATATTTACTGTATGTAAATTACACTCAATAAGCTTATATTAAAAACAAAAAAAAACAAAAAAAAACTCTGGAGAAAGACTTCCTGGGTTCTGTTCCTGATTTTACCATATACTAACTGTATGAATTTGAGCAAGTTACTTAACCTCTGTATATTTCGGTTTCCTTATGTATAAAATGAAAATGATAATGGTTTCTCCCTCATGGGGTTGTTTATAAGAATTAAAATAAGTTAGTACATGTGAAGTGTTTAGTATAAGATCTGGCACACAGTACAAGCACAGTAAGTGTTAGCTGTTCTATATTATTATTATTTGAAAATAATACAGAATAAAGCAATCAGATTAAACTCACATTTCAATAGCAAAGGCAGGCCTCAAACTTTGAACTTTTGATTCCCGGATGTGTGTCATTAGCACATTTGATTTAGCAATTTTGGGAACACACATGCTATCTATAATGGATCATTAAAATATGGTGACAATTCACAGGAAACTTGAAACTTAGGAGCATATTCAAGATCTTATTTTATGAAGGGGAGATTATTAGCTTGACATTCAGGTAGGTGGAGGGCCCAGAATAAACTTGGGCAAAAACTTCAGTGGCAGGGGGCCGGCATCCTCTGTGACTTAGCCTGTGGTTCATCCCTCCGGCCCCTCCTCAATGTCAGCTCAGTCAGTTTCTTCAGGAATAAGGCTCAGGTATCAGCTGGAGGGGCAAGCCTCCCCCAGACACAGCCAGGTGCTATGCTTCTAGATGTGAACAACACTGGACATGTCTCAGGAAACAAACTGTAACCAAATGGTCCAGTCATGAATCAGAGACCAAAAGGACTGGCGCCCAGGAAAGGAAAATGGTATTACCGTATTTCACCACTTCTAAGGGGACACATTTTAATCTTTAAAACTGGGATGCCTTTTAATCAATATATGTCATTGTTTAATTGGGTGCATTCCCCCCTGCCAAGTGGTATATAAAATAATGTTGCATCTCACAACTGATGGTGTCTTGGAGCCTATGAAATAAAATTACTAATGCAGCCACGGCAGTCAGATTTCACCCGGCCTTAAGGGCCCCAATCTTTTTCACCATTAATCTATTCCATTCCTGCTAGAATTTAAATTCCACAAGGGCAGGGATTTTTATCTGTGGGACCATAGGCAGATCACTGGACTTTTAGGAGTCTCAGTTTTCTCATCTGGAAAGTAGGATGGATAGTAATCCCAGTATGGGGAGAATTATGAGAGATAATGCATGTAGAATGACTAGTACAGGGCCCTGTAAATTATGACGGGTTCAATGTTACAAAGCAGCATTAACAACTCCTGCCGTCAGTGCCCAGAAGCTGAGGTGGTACCAAGAGCACAACCAGTACCTCCAGCAACCCACTGTTGAGTCCAGCCTACCTGATCTTCGACTGGGTTCTGCTAATTCACTAAATTATAAATCCAGGAAGGCAGAGGGTCTGAGGCCCCTATCAGTGCTGCGTTTACACACAGTGCACAGCCAACCTCGGCAACCTTTCTAAGGTCATAAAAGCTTGCTGAAAATCAGCCATACAGCCTGTAACAAATCACTCGATATGCCAATGATGACTGAGTAGGTGGCTTCTGCCAGCTGCCTCCGACATCTCTCTCCTGAGGTGCCTCTAGAACTGAGGAGCCTGGAATACTTTTCTTTGACTCCCAGAGAGCAGGAGGACCTCGCTGACATTCTGACTGAGACCTAGATTCAGGCCACACTGGTAATGTAGTCTGTTGTTTGGGAAGGCAGAGACCTGGTCCTTTTCTCACCATCTAACTTTTCTTCCAATCTCTTTAAAAAAACATCTCTGCCCTCACAAATAGTGGGACAGTCTGTAATCACCATCTCCAAAGTGCTCAGCCTGCTCTGATGGGTCCTAAGGATTTGCAAGAGGCAGTGCCTGAGCTATTTAAAATAAGTTTACTCTCCAGTAGATAAAACGTTAGAGATTATTTCTACAGTGGTGCTGAATTTAGTACCTTTCTTTGAAGAGTAGAGGGGCATGAGTTATAGAGTTGGTTACCTCCAGGGTCTCCTCTCGACACGCATCAGGGCCCTTGAAGATTAGAGTAGGCCATCTCTCAGAATGCTAGCCTTCTTAGTCCTTGAGTGAATGGAAGCCAGAGAGGCCAGCTTCTGGAGAGCTGCATAAGGGCCAATCTGATAACAGAGCAACTTGGCATACTTTGTTCAGATAATTTTAAAGCATTAAACTGGATCTATATAACTTCTGTTAATAAAAGGGTTCTAGGAAAGTGAACGTGGCTCAAGCGACTGAGTTCCTGCCTACCATATGGGAGGTCCCTGGCTCAGTTCCCAGTGCCTCCTAAAGAAGACAGCGAGCCGGCATGACAGGCAGGAGCGGCAAGCTGACATAACAAGATGACGCAATGAGGGATACAAAAAGAAAAACATAATGAGACACAACAAAGCAGGGAATGGAGGTGGCTCAAGCAATTAGGTGCCTCCCTCCCACATTGGAGGTCCCAGGTTCAGTTCCCAGTGCCTCCTAAAGAAACAAGGAAGATGAACAGACACAGCAAATGTAAACAATGAGGAGGTGCGTTAAAATGAATAAAATAAATCTTTAAAAAATAACAATAAAAGGGTTCTGGCTGCTAAAAATAGAAAAATTTAAAAAGTAGCAAACCTGGGTTTGAATCCTGGCTCTGGTACTTACTAGCCTGAACAAATTATTTTATGATATGAAGTTTTCTAACCAACAGAGTTATTGTGATGTTTTAACAACATAAAATATACAAAAGTGCCCAGCATGGAGTCTAACACTCAGCAAGCACTTAATGAACAGCAGGTTATTGTTATTATAATGAATTCATTTTAGTGTACCTTTGTGTGAGGACCAGTACAGTCTCCTAGATATACTTCTAGTACCAAAGCTGATACTTGGTACATGACTGACTTTAAACCAAATTATTTCCATGGGCAGTCCTTGACATCTCCAGTAAAGGTACTATACTAAATAAGAGAGATATTTTATCTGCCAAACAGGAGATGTCCAATAAAAATGTAATGAATGACTGTCATATAAGAACTCTACTGTTTTTAACTGAGGTAAAATTCACATAACATTTGCCATTTTAACCATTATAAAGTATACAATTCAGTGGTTTTTAGTATATTCACAACGTAGTGCAAGCATCACCACTATCTAATTCCAGAACATTTTCACACCCCAAAAAGAAACTTTGTACCCATTAAGCAGTTGCTCCCCATTCCTCTAGCCTTTGGCAACCATTAATCTGCTTCCTGCATTTATGGATCTGCCTTTTCTGGACATTTCACATAAATGGATTCATACAATATTTAGTCTTTTGTAACTGGCTTCTTCTTTCACTTAGCATAAATGGAATCATATGATATATGGCCTTTTGTGTATGACTTCTTTCACTTAGCATAATGTTTTCAAGATTCATCCATGTTGTAGCATGTATCACGATGAACTTGATTTCTTTTTCATGGCTGAATAATATTCTGTTGTACGGATATGCCATATTCTGTTTATCCATTCATCAGTTGATGGACATTTGGCTTATTTCCACCTTTTGGCTATTATGAATAATGCTGCTATGCACATTCGTGTACAAGTTTTTTTGTGAACATATACTTTCAATTCTCTTGGGTGAGTGGAATTGTTGGGTCATATGGTAATTCTATGTTTAACTTTTTGAGGAGCTGCCAAACTGTTTTCCACAGGGGCTGCACCACTTTACATTCCCACGAGCTATGTATGAAGGTTCCAATTTCTCCACAGCCTCACCAACGAGTTATTTAAAGTTATTTAAAGTTATTGTCCATCTCTTTAAATTAAAACTATACTCTCTTAGAGGTATACCTACCAACTTTAGTACTAATTATAAGTTCAAATAGAAGGACAGAAGAGCCATGTGTAGGGAAACCACAACTGAGTCCAACTCTGTCACACTAGGGAGCATAAATTCCAAAGTAGGGCCCACTGGCAAGGGACCAAACTCCTGAGCTATCTGCCCTGACCATAGTGTCTGGATGTTTCCAGAGCCCTCCTGAACCCCGCTATTTGGGGTAGTATCTATTTTGGCTGTCAGTGAGATCCTGCTGAGATATGTATAACTGTTACCTCTGGAATGACCTCCCGACTCCTTTGAAGTAAACTCTTTTACTTCAAAGTAAATGAGTTTATGTAAACTAATTTGTCTTTACCTTTTCCCTCTTTTGGTCAAGATACTTTTTTTTTTTTTTTTTTCCCCCAGTTACATTGCTTGTTGGTACTTGGTAGCAACCCACCCCCCACCCTGTGCCAGGGAGGCTCATCCCTGGGAGTCATGTCCCATGCTGAGGGGGAAGTTATTGCATTTATATGCTGAGTTTGGCTTAGAGAGAAGCCACATTTGAGCAACAAGGAGGCTCCCAGTAGGTAACTCTTAGGTACCCTACAACACTAGGCTAAGTTTCAAATTCAAGACCAAGGGCTCATAAGCATAGTCATCAATATCAAGGGCCTATCAATGGACCTTGCCCCGGTACTTGGGAGATTGTTGCTGTTCCATTAGAGAATGTGGCCGAGCTCCCCAGGATGGGAATTTGATATTCTTTTGGTTATTGTGTGAATCTCCACCCACTGTGGCAATGCCCCATGAACATTTGAACACATTTATATGCCTTATATGTATGCCCAGATGAACTTCCACCCATGTATCCCCCATCACTGACATCCCACACCAAAGGTCCTCCCCTGCCACAGTTGTAATTCTTCTGTGATCCAAAACTTCTATTTGAACTTATAATCAGTACTAAAGTTGGTAGGTGTACATCAAAGAGACTTAAATCTTTGGGCTGTCCATGTGCCAGCCCGGCCCTGAATCTCAATGAAGCTGCAACACCTACTCTCCAGTTCATTGGACTCACCCAGGACAACTAACAAGGAGGAGATGATAGATAACCAACATACCAAGGAACCAAGAGTATCTACAACTGCAAGCGAGAGAGTCCCATCCATTGATTGTATGGAATTGAAGCCCCGCCTCAACTAAAGGTGGTGTGGACATCACGATCCCAAAATTCTCAGGACTGAGGAATGAACTATGGATTAAAGTAGACTTACTAGTCTACTTACTTACTTATTGTGATTCTAGCAATGGAAGAAATATCATTGATGTGGAGGCAGTGGCCACTGGAGGTTCTGAGGATAGAGAGAGGGAAAAACAGGTGTAATATGGGGGCATTTTCGGGACTTGGGAATCATCCTGAATGACATTACAACGACAGATGTAGGCCATTATAAATCTTGCCATAACCTAAAGAATTGAGTGGGAGAGAGTATAAACTACAATGTAAACTATAATCTATGCTTAGTGACAATGCTCCAAATGTGTTTATCAACTGCAATGAATGTACCACACTAATGAAAGATGTTGCTAATGTGGAAAAATGTGGGAGGTGTGGGGAGCGGGGCATATGGGAATCCCCTATATATTCTCTGTAATATTTATGTAATCTAAGTATCTTTTAAAAAATAAAAAAATGAAAAGAAAAACAAAAAACAAAAACTACATTCTATAAAAAATAGAAAAAAAGGGTAGCAAATCTAGGTACACTGCTTCTGTTTACTCTCTAGTCCCATGGCTTCTTGGCAGCATGAGCCCTGGAAGGGTATTAATCTTCTTCTATAAAATGAGAGTGATAATAATAATAATACTTACCACAGGTGGCTTCCAGAAAGACCCAATGTGTTAATTTATATAAAGCCTTAATACATATTGGGTACTCAATAAATTTTTATTTCCTTTCTTTTACTTAGAATACCAAGCATTTTGAAACTCAGCAAACGTACTCTTAGGGTGTCAAGGTGAAGAATCTTATAATAATAAAGCCTGGAAATAAAAAATTAAATATTGGGGGCAGATATGGCTCAAATGGCTGGGCATCCGTCTCCCATATGGAGGGACCTGGGTTCGATCCCCGGGACCTCCCAGCAAAATAAAGAAAATATAGAAGGCGAGTGGGCCATGAGGCCCAGTGCACGGGAGTGCCGCCAGGCCCCGCAGAGCCATGCAGCAAGATGGTGACTTAACAGGAGAGTGACACAAAGGGAGAACCAAGAGGAGACCTGCCGAAAAAACCAGGAACTGAGGTGGCGCAGGTGGCAGAACACCTCTCTCCCACATTGGAGGTTCCCAGGTTCGAATCCCAGTGAAGATAGGAGGAGAAGGATGAGAAGAGAGGGCAGGAAGCAGACACAGAGAATTGCCCAGTGAATGGACACAAAAACAGCAAAACCGGGGGGGTGGGGAGGGGGGTTAAAAATGGATAAAAAGTAAAAAATAAATAAATAAATAAATCTTAAAAAAAAAAAAATTTAAATATATGTGCAGTGCACATTATTTGCCAAATATTCTTCCTTAAACCTTAGTCAAGGTGCAGTCTTTAGCTGTAGCAGTGGTATTAAACTGAGCATTTAGCTGGACATAGCAAGATGTATAGGAAGCTGCTGGCAGTCTCAAATGGGCACATACAGCTGAAAAAGACGAACAATTTGGCCACATGAGTTCTGGTAGCCAAGGCCCACCTTCACCCTCTAACTCACACACACCATAGACAACATCTCAGCTTTAGCCTGAAAAAGCCTGTTAGAAACTTAGAACCTGGGCTGGGTTTTACCATCAACATATGGTGTTTTCATTCAAATCGGAGCCACCATGCTTAATTGCCAGCAGTGTATCTACTCTGGCCTAAAGACTAAGACACTAGAGACAATATAGTACTTCCTGGTAATCTCAAGCCTTTTGTCTTCCCATTTATGACTATCTCCTTTCTACCATTTTAAAATGTGGTGCAGGGGAGCGGGTGTGGCTCAGTGGTTAAGCATCTGCTTCCCATGTACGAGGTCCCAGGTTAAATCCCCAGTACCTTTAAAAAAAAAAAAAAAGAAAAAAAAAAAAAGTGCAACGGTCTTGGTGCTGTGACTATCATAAAGTCTGACTATTGCTAAGTGAGAAACATATGGGATACAGGTAATTATGACACTATGCTGGAAAGAGCAGGGCCCCAGATCCACACCCTATTCAGAACACACTCTGCCCCCAGCAGCATCTCACAAATGCAGCAGGTCAGAGAGGAAGTGGATCCATACCAGGCCTGGAAAAACAACTGAAAGAATACGCTTTCTTCTCAGCTGCATCATAGTAAGATTTACTATGCTTTAAAAAAAGACACAGTAAAGGGCTTGGAAGTTACATTAAAACAATAGGCTATTAAAGCTGACACCAAACAATTATATCAGTGTCTATGTTAAATTAGAAAAGTTATCTTTTCTAGGTTGTCTAAGGATCTCATAATAGGCCTAGTCTCTTCAAAGCACTTGGCACAACTGTAATTATTTGTTAAATGCCTGTCTTCTGGGCTTCTAGTTCAGTGTTGTATACCCAGGGTTTGGTCAGGGCTCGGCCTGTAGGAGGTACTTAACAAGTATTGTCAAGAGAATCAATGAAAAATGGACAGGAGGGAGCGTGGGCAGCTGGTTTCCGTGGTCCAAGGATTCCGGTGCCTTCGACAGTGACAGGCATAGGGCATACTCACTATCAAAGAGGATGATCCTGCCATCGCCACCGCAGGGCTGGGTGTGATCCCCGAAGCAGACGTTTTTGCAC
The DNA here is from genome assembly GCA_029593785.1 of Cabassous unicinctus. Taxonomy (NCBI): domain Eukaryota; kingdom Metazoa; phylum Chordata; class Mammalia; order Cingulata; family Chlamyphoridae; genus Cabassous; species Cabassous unicinctus. Next base: position 15,606 of record JAQZBX010038634.1, on the reverse strand, counting down.
TCAGTACTGGCCGCCTCCCCATACTTCCAGTAATCAGGATTGTTTCCACAGAAGCAAGCATAGCCTGACTCCATCCCAGCAAACTGCCACAACAGAGAAGCAGCATGCAGTGAGCATTAGTCAGGGGTGCCAGGTGGCCTGACTGAGCCCAGCAGGCTCGACCCCCAGCACTAGCCTCCTTTGCCCTCCCCCAGACCTCCCCCTTGCCCTGCTCTCACAGCACTTCATTCCAAGCTGACCATCACACTAAGCACTACCACTGTTTCCTCGTTAGGAAGCAGCCCTTCCTAATGTTTGTATTTCTACTGTATTTAATAAGTTTTAAAAGGGGAGGAATCCCATAAACTTGAAATATAAATAACAGCTAAAATTTTTATTGAATGTTTACTATGTGTCAGGTAGTAAGTGCTTGACATCTAATCTTCCCTGCAAACTTATAGGCCCCATTTAAAATTTTATTTTTAAATTACCATGTAGTCAAGAGGACTTTTCGGGTGTACATTTCTACAAATTTTGACATGTATAGATTTGTACAACCACCACTACAATCAGGATACAGAAAAGTTCCATCACCCCAAAAAACTTCAAGAAACTTTCTCATGCTATCCCTTTATAGTCCCCATCCCATAGCCCCTGGCAACCACTGATAGGTTTTCCATCATTATAGTTTTGTCTTTTCAAAAATGTGCCATAAATGGGAATCTTTTGGTACTGGCTTGTTTCACTCAGCACAATGTTTTTGGGGTTCATCCGAACTGGTGCATATATCAAAAGTGTGCTCCTTTTTATCGCAAAGTAATCTAACATTGTATGGATGTACCCAGTTTGTTCACCCATTCACACACTGAAGGACATCTGAGTTGTTTCCGTTTTTTTACAATTATAAATAAAATTCCTATAAACATTTGTGTACAGATTTTTGCGTAAAGTTTTCATTTCTCTAGGGTAAATACCCAGGAGTGGGACTGCCAGGCCACACGTTAAGTATATGTTTAACTTTATAAGAAACTGCCAAACTGTTTTCCAGAGTGACTGTACCATTTTATATTCCCAACATCAAGGTATAAGAGTTCCAGTTGCTCCATATCCTTGTATGCACTTATTATTGCCAGTATATTTTATTTTAGCCATTCTAATAGTTGTGGTGGTATCTCATCTTGGCTTTAATTTGCATTACCCTAACAGCTAATTATGTTGAATCTCTTTTCATGTGCTTCTTTGCCATCTGCATATCCTCTTTGTGAAGTATCTGCTGTATGTCTTTTGCCCACTTCTTAACTTGATTGTTTTCTTACTACTGAGTTTTGAAATAAAAAAACAAACAAACACATTCTAGATGTGTTTTGTCACACTTGTGGTTTGCGAATATTTTCTCCCACGCTGTAGCTTGTCTTTTCATACTCTTAATTGTCTTTCACAGATCAAAGGTTTTTAAATTTGGTAAGTCCAAATTAAAATATATCATTTTTCTTCTTTTATATCATGCTTTCGATATCATGTGAAAGAACTCTTTGCCTAAGAACTGGTCAAGAAGAAAATATTTTCTTCTATGCTTTCTTCTAAAATGTTTTATAGTTTTACATTTTATATTTAGATCTCGGATCCATTTTGAGTTTAGTATGTGGTCTTTTGAGTTTAATCTCTTTCACTTAACATAATGTTTTTGAGATTCCTCCATGTTGCTGTATGTAACAAGATATCTTAATATGTCTTTTTATTTTATTGCTGAGTAGTATTTCATAATATGGCTATATCACAATTGGTATATTCATTCATCAGTTAATGGACATTTGGGTTATTTCCTGTTTGGGGTATAATGAATAATGCTGCTATGAACATTCATATATCAGTTTTTGTGTCAACAAAGGTTTTCATTTCTCCTGGGTGAGTATCTAGGTATGTTCTGCTGGGTTGGTTATAAGGTAGTCATGTATTTAACTTTATAAGAAATTGCAAGGCCTTTCTTGAATGAGGCTGTACCATTTTACATTCCTTCCAGCAGTCTATGAGAGTTCCAGTTGCTATACATCCTCATCAATTCTTGGTATTGTCAGTATTTATAACTTGTCATTCTAGTGGGTGTGTATTGGTATCTCATTATGGTTTTAATTTGTATTTCAATCTGTATATTGAAATCTTTTGTCCATTAAAATTTTTTAAACTTATTTTGAAATAATTTCAAACTTACAGGATGTTGTAAAAATAATATAAACCCCTTACAGAGAACTCCAACATCCCACCCCACCCCCAGATAACCAGATCCATCAATTTTAACATTTTGCCACCTTTGCGTATCATTCTATTTATCTCATACCTACCTGTCTATTTACATCTGTTCCTGAACATTTGAGAGTAGGCTGCATACATATGTTTTGTCCATTTTAAAACTGGATTACTTTATTATTGAGTTTTAAGAGTTCTTTATATAGTCCATATACAAGGCCTTTATCAGATATGTGTTTGGCAACTACTTTCTGCCACTCTGTCTTGCCTTTTCATTTTCTTAATTGTGTTTTTTTGAAGAGAAGTTTTTAATATTGATAAGTCCAATTTACCAACTTTTTCTTTTTATGGGTTGTGTTTTTGTGTCCTGTTTAAGAAATCTTTGTCTAACCCAATGTCATCAAGATTTTCTTTTTTCTTTTTTTTCCCTAGAAGTTAAAAAGTTTTAGCTCTTTTTAAAAAGTTGAGATGTAATTCATAAAATAAAAGTATGCAGCATTTTAAGGTGCATACTTTAGGGTTTTTAGTCTGTTCACTATGTTGTGCAATCATAGCACTATCTAATTCCAGAACCTTCCATCACCCCTAAAAGAAACCCCATACTATCTAGCAGTTAGTTCCAATTCTTCCTTCTCTCTACTCCCTGCCAACCACTAATCTGCTTTCTGTTTCAACGGATTTGCCCACTCTGGACATTTCATATAAATAAAATTGTACAGTATGTGGCCTTTTGCATTGGGCTTCTTTCACTTAATATAATGTTTTCCAGGTTCATCTATGTTGTGGCCTGTACCAGGACTTCTTTCCTTTTTATGGTAGAATAATATCTCATTGTATGTAATACCACATTTTGTTTATCCATTTACCAGTTGATAGGCATTTACGTTGTTTCCACTTTGAGGATATTATAAATAATGCAGCTATGCACAAGTTTTTGTTTGAACAAATTGTTTCAAGTCTTGTGGGTATATAGCTAAGAGTGGAATCACGGGGTCATATAGTAATTCTATGTTTAACTTTTGAGAAACTGCCAAACTTTTCTCCATGGGCTACACCATTTTACATTCCCACCAGCAATGTATGAGGGTTCTAATTTCTCCATATCTTCTACAACATTTGTTATTGTCAATTTTCTTTACTATAGCCATCCTAGTGGGTGCGAAGTGGTAACTCATGGTAGTTTTGATTTGCATTTCTCTAATAACTAATATGTTGAGTATCTTTTCATGTGCGTATTGGCCATTTCTGTATCTTCTTTAGCAAAATATCTATTCAAGTCTTTTGCTCATTTTTTTAAATGGGTTGTCTTTTAATAGCTGAGTTGTAAGAGTTCCTTAAATAGCATTGATACCAGACCCTTACCATATATATGATTTGCAAATATTTTCTCCCATTGTGTGGGTAGTCTTTTCAATTTCTTGAGAGTGTCCCTGATGCACAAGATTTTAATTTTGATGAAATCCAATTTATCTGTTTTTTCTTTGATTGCTTGTGCTTTTGGTATCATAAGAAATTGTGGCCTAATCAAGGTCATGCAGATTTATAGATATGTTTCCTTCTAAGAGCTTTATAGTTTTAGCTCTTATGTTTAGGCCTTTGATCCATTTTGAGTTAATTTTTGTATATGGTGTTTTGTATATGGAGTCCAATTTCATTCTTTTGAATATAGATATCCTGTCATCCCAGGACTATTTGTTGAAAAGACCATTTTCCCACTGAATGATCTTGGCACTCTTGTCGAAAAATGACCGTAAAGTATATGTGTTTTTTTCTGGACTCTCAATTCTACCGGTCTTTATAGCTTTCTTTCTTTTTTTTTTTTCAACAAATCAATTTTATTGATACATATTAATAAAGCATAAATCCATCCAAAGTATATATCTTTCTTAATGTTAGTACCATAACTCTTTTTCTTTGTAGTATAAATTCAAGTTAATTTTTGTTTATGGTGTGAGGCAAGGATAGAGATTTATTTCTCTTCATAAAGATCTCCTGTTGTTCTCCAGAACCATTTGCTGAAAGACTGTCCTATCCCCCACTGAATACCTTGGCACCTTTGTTGAAAATCAATTGTTGGGGAGTGGGGCATATGGCAAACCCTTATATTTTTTAATGTAACAATTATGTAGTCTAAGTATCTTTTAAAAATAAATTTAAAATATATTTTTAAAAAAGGAAAATCAATTGTCCATATAAGTGTGGGTCTATTTCTGGACTCTATTCTGTTACACTGATCTATAACAGGGGTCAGAAAACTTTTTCTGAAAAAAAGTCAGATAGTAAATGTTTTCGGCTTTGTGGGCCACACTATCTCTATCACAACTACTCAATTTTGCTGTTGTAGCATGAAAGCAGCCATAGACAATATGTAAATGAATAGATGTGGTTATGTCCCATAAAACTTTATTTACAAACATAGGTGGGTGGTACAATTTGGCCCATGGGCCACTGTTTGCTGATTCCTGATCTATATGACCATTATGCCAATACCATTCTCTTGATTATTGCAGTTTTACAGAAAGTCTTGAGATCAGGCAGGATAAGTCTTCCAAATTTGACCTTGTTTTTCAAAATTATTTTGGCTCTTGTAGGTCCTCTGCCTTTCCATATAAATTTTTGGATCAATTTGTCATTTTTTTTTTCAAAAAGTCTTCTATGATTTTGATTGGGATTGCATGGAACCTATAGATCAATTTGAGGAGAATTTATATCTTAACAATATTGAGTCTTCCAATCCATGAATAAGGTCTATATCTCCATTTATTTATTTATTTATTTATTTTAAAGATTTATTTATTTTATTTATTTATCCCCCCCTTGCTGCTTGTGCTGCTGTGTCCATTCGCTGCGTGTCTTCTCTGTGTCTGCTTATCTCCCCCTTGCTGTGAGGTCTTGCCGCATCAGCCCACGGCGCTGCGCGAGCCGGCCTGCCCTCACAAGGAGGCACCGGGAAGCGAACCCGGGGCCTCTCATATGGTAAACGGGGGCTCTATCCACTGAGCCACACCCGCTTCCTGCCGTGAGGTTGCTGCATCAGCCTACCGCACCGCTCAGGCCGGTGTGCCCTCACAAGGAGGCCTCGGGACGCAAACCCGGGCCTCCCATATGATAAACGGGGGCTCTATCCACTGAGCCACACCCGCTTCCCATATTTATTTAGGTCTTCTTTAATTTCCCTTTGCCATGTTTTGTAGTTTTCAGCTCAAGGGTCTCTAACATTTTTTGTTAAATTCATTCTTAAGGTTTTTGTGATATTGTAAACAGTATTTACAATTTTCATTTTCTCATTGTTCACTGCTAGCATACAGAAATACAACTGATTTTAGTATATTGACCTTATAATCTACAACCATGCTAAATTTACTTATTAGCTCTAGTAGCGTTTTTATAGATTTCTTGGGATCGTCTACATAGATGATCAATTATCTATAAATAAAATTTTATTTTGTTCTTTCCAACCTGCATGTCTTTTATTTCTTTTTCTTGCCTTATTTTATTGGCAAGAACCTCCAGTACAATGTTGAATTGAAGGGGTAAGAATGGGCATCCTTGCTGTTCCTGATCTTAGGTAGAAAGCACTGAGCCTTTCACCACCAAGTATGATGTTTGCTGTAGGTTTTTCATTGATGTTCTTAATCAGGTCGAGGAAGTTCTCTTCTATTCCTAGTTTGCTAATGACTTTCATCATGAATGGGTGGTTGTATTTTCTCAAATGCTTTTTCTGGATTTTTATTTTGAAATAATTTCAGACTTACAGAAAAGTTGCAAGAACAGTACAGAGAACGTCCCTATACCCTTCACTCAGAGACTCCATTCATGAAGGCAACTACCTAAATAACGTCTTTTGTAGAAAAAGGATCCAATCCAGGATCACAGTTGTACTTATTTGTCAGTCTCTTCAGTTTCCTTCAATCAGGGATAGTTCATGGGTCCTTTCTTGACCTTTGTAACCTTAATATTTTTGAAGACTAAAGGCCAGTAATTTTCAGAATATCCCTCATTTTGTGTTTGCCTGATGTTTCCTCATGATTAGATTCAGAATATGTATTTTTGGCATAAACATGCCATGAACTGGTTGTCATGAAGTGGCAAACAATGTCTATTTGTCCCATTAGTAGGGATGATAACTTCAATTGCTTGAGTAAGGGAGCACATGCCAGTTTTCTCCACTGTGGAATTACTGGTTTTCTCTTCATAGTTAATAAATATTTTGTGAGGAGTTCTTTGAGGCTATGTAAATATCCCATTCCTCATGCAACTTTCATCCACTAATGGGTAAGGCCTGGGATATTTACATACTCATTGCTATTTGTTCCCTGAATTATTACTATTATGGTTGCCAAATGGTGAATTTTCTAATTCCCCATCATTTGTTCTACATTAGTTGGCATTCTACTGTGAGGAAATGCTTTTCTTCTCCTAATTAATTAATTAATTAATATTGGTATGGATTTTTGAATTCTTATTTTATTGAGTTGGGTATATGCATTACTATCATTATTTGTTTTGGAGTTCAAATTATGTCAGATTTGGCAATGTGTCCTTTTGACATATCTCTATCGTTCCTTACTTTCTTGCACATGATGTTTCAGGCTCATATGGAACTTTCCCAGAACCAACCCTAGAATCAGTCATTTTCCCCAAGAAGCTATGCTTCTTTTTAGGCAAGAATAGTATTTAGAAACCAATATCTGGGTTCTAGGTATGCTCACTGCTATCTGTGTGTTGCTGCTCCTGGGCCATGGAGGTAGACAGAGCGAAGAAATATATATGTGAATATATACATCTGCAGATACACACATACTTTTACATTTATATTTATGTCTATATCTATCTGTGTACATACCAATACTGCCACTAATACCTTCAGTCCTTCTCCAAAACTACAGACTTCATTCCAGCTTTCCCTGCTTCCATATTCATAATAACTCCAACAGTGAGAAACCTGGCTCCATTACCCTCAATATATGTTATAATTACTTATGTAATCAATCCCTTTGCATGCAACTAATCACTTGACCACATTGGACCACCTGCCTCACTCAGCCCCCTAGGGTCCTGATGGCAGATTGAACCCTGCCAGGCTACCTTCCTTGCTCAAGTCTGCTTAGTGGCTTTTTGAGTGAATAATTAGTGAAGGAAAGAAGGAAGGGAGGAACGGAAGAAAATGGTTGTTTTTTCTTTTCTTCTTTTTTATATAATAATAGCATAATTGAACCTTAATGACCAAGAAATTAATTTCAGATATAGGAATGGATAGGAAGAAATGAAAATGTTTTGGACTGGTGTCCAGGCTAGGGCCCCTTGGTCCATCAAGAAAGTAACCACTACCTTGGCATATTCTCAGGTTCTTTGTGGAGCCAGAGAAGTCTGTGCTTATAACTTTTAAGGGCACAGGAAGTACAGAACTCTGTCAGAGGCCAGATAAGGATGCAGATATTAGGGTCCTGCATCTTTGAAGACTAAAAGGGAGCAAAAGGTCCTCCCCTTTGCTCCCAGTCTTTTAGCAAAGAGAGCTGCCTCACACTCCTGAATCCTAAGCTTCACTCTTCCTCCAATTTCTCCTTGGCAGAAGAAAAGAGTTGTATAACTTGGTGGTTTTTTTAAAAGTACATATATTTTTGAGCTTTTTTAGGTGGACACATTTACTTCTTCATCTTTGTCTATAGTTATTAATAATCACTAAAAAGGCACAGCCATACAGACATTACCTTGAACCTCTGTCTCCGACAAAAACTGATGCAGGTTTGTATGGTAAGTTTGTTATATGTTTTACTAGTGCCAGTTAGAGGAGGTGGGTTTCCATGATCCTTGTAGCAGCCAAGGTTTCCAGGCACTGGAGAAAAAAAGAAAAACAAAAGAATTTCACAACATCTGGCTGTGAAACACCAAGAGGGGAAAAACTCTTTGTGCCAGGTATTTCCATCTTAGCCAATATTTCCACTCCTAAAGTACAAATAAATAACAAGCAACGAGCTTTAAAAATGGAAGCCTTAGGGTCTTAAGCCAAATACCATGATTTCATTTTACTTTCAAGAGTATGTGAAACCCAGGCTCACCTTTAACTTACCCTAAGAAAAGTTTTAACTATTCAATATTGATAGGATTTAGTATTGAAGGGAACTAGGAACAATTTCCTAAAACTAGCAAAGCTATAATATAATGGTAGATTATGTTCCAGAGCCACTGGAGGGCAGGAAAAGCCCTTGGGAGCCCATCATCCTAAGCCTTGCATCTAAACCCCGCTTTCCTTAAAAGGCTTCACAGGTGGGTTTCCTCAAGGTCCTTTGGTGAGTGAATGAGTTTCCTATTGCTGCTGCCACAAATTACTACAAACTTAGTGGCTTAAAACAACATAAATTTATTTTCTTACAGTTCTGGAAGTCAGAAATCTTAAATGGGTCTGATGGGTCTAAAATCAAGGGAACAGGGAAGCGGGTGTGGCTCAGTGGATAGAGCCCCCGTTTACCATATGGGAGGCCCGGGTTCGCGTCCCGAGGCCTCCTTGTGAGGGCACGCCGGCCTGAGCGGTGCGCTGGGCTGATGTAGCAACCTCACGGCAGGAAGCGGGTGTGGTGCAATGGATAGCGCACCCGTTAACCATATGAGAGGCCCCGGGTTCGCTTCCCGGCGCCTCCTTGTGAGGGCAGGCCGGCTCGCGCGGTGCCATGGGCTGATGCGGCAAGACCTCACAGCAAGGGGAAGATAAGCAGACACGGAGATGACACGCAGCGAATGGACACAGCAGCACAAGCAGCAAGGGGGGGGATAAATAAAATTAAATAAATAAATCTTTAAAATCAAGGGAACAGCAGAGCCATGCTCTTTCTGGAGGCTCTAGGGGAGAATCTGTTCCTTGTCTTTTCCACTTTCTAGAGGCTGATCACATTCCTTGGCTTCTGGCCACATCATTTCAACCTCTGCTTCCACTGTCACATCACCTTTTCTGACTCCAACCTTCCTGCCTCCCTTGGGATTACATTGGGTCCACCTGGATATATCAGGATAACCTCCCCATCTCAAGATCCTTAGTTTAATCACACCTGCAAAGTTCCTTTTGCCATGGAAGGATATCATCACAGTTTCTGGGGATATGATGTGGCCATCTTTGGGAGCTATTATTCATCCTCCCACAGTGGGCACATTAGTGTTTCATGATCACACAACCAGATGGTTTGGTCTAGTAGAAAAAGTTGCATCGAACAGTAAAGAAACATGAATATATGGACCAGCTGTGGCAGGCAGCTTTCAAATATGGCTTTCAATGATTCCCGCCTCCTGCTATTAATGCCCTTGTATAATCCCCTCCCCTTGAGTGTGGGCAGGATTAGTGACTTCCTCTGACCAATGAAATGTGGCACAGTTGATGGGATGTCATTTCCATGATTATGTTACAAGAAATTGTGATTTCCATGTTGGTTGCTGACTCTCTTGCCTTCTTGGCTTGTATACTTGTATAAAGTATTGAATGAAGCAATCTGCTGTGTCAGAGGGGCCACATGGCAAGGAACTGAGTTTGGCTTCCAATCAACAGTCCAGCAAGAAACTGAAACTCTCAGTCCAACAGTCTGCAAGGAACTGAATCCTGCCCCAGATGAGGTGAGCTTGGAAGTGGGTCCTTCCTCAATAAACCTTTGGATGAGACCCCAGTCCTGGCTGACACTTTTGACTGCAGCCTTGTGGGAAACCCTGGAGCAAAGGACCCAGCTAGCTCATGCCCAGATTCCAGACCCATAGAAAGTGTGAGACAATAAATGCTGTGTTGTTTTAAGCCACTAAAAGTTTTGGAATAATTTGTTATACAGCAATAGATAACTAATACATCTATGTAACACATACTAAGTATATATTTACTGAATGAAGGGCATGGGCAAATCAACTTTACTCTGGATCTTAGTTTTCCATCTGTGTTATTAGCTTATGAATCACTCCATTATCAGTAGAAGCCCTTTTCCTACTTTCTCTTTTTGGTTCCTCACTCTTCAGCTCCTCACAGCTAATATAACTGAAGATATAACTGGACATGAATGAGATCTGGTCCTGGAAGCACTTCTAGGTCAGTTAAGAGTTGTATATTATTCAATTTCAAACTGACAGTCATACAGACTCTTAGATAGCATGTTCCCTTTATGTTTAAGACTAGAATGCAGCATGGCCCAGTGTAGTAAGCTTTATATTAATACTAGTCCTTTGGGTATATAAAAACATATATGGGGGGGGGGCGGATGTGGCTCAAATGGTTGGGTATCCGTCTGCCATATGGAGGGACCTGGGTTCGATCCCCGGGACCTCCCGGTAAAATAAAAACATATATACAGAAAGCGCATGGGCTGCCAGGCTCTATGAGCCGGTGAGCCGCCAGGCCCCGGGAGCCAGGCAGCAAGATGATGACGTAACAGGAGAGAGACAAGACGAGATGCTCCGAAAAACCAGGAACCGAGGTGGCGCTGGTGGCAGAACACCTCTCTCCTACATCGGAAGTCTCCAGGATCGAATCCTGGTGAAGACTGGAGGAGGAGGATGAGAAGAGATGGCAGGAAACAGACACAGAGAATTGCCCAGCAAATGGACAGAAAACAGCAAAAACGGGGAAGGGGGTGTTTAAAATGGATAAAGTAAAATAAATAAATATTTAAAAAAACAAACAACAAAACAAAAAAAACCATATATGTGTATATGTATACATGCACACTTTTAAAAAAAAATTTCTACCACCATCTAACCAGCTCATTTTAAATTGGCAGGAAGTACTTCAGCTAACCCTTCCCCCTCTAAGCCAAGTGGTTACCCATCTCCCTTGCATCACACATGGTTCAAATATGACAAATGTGACTCACCACACAAATGCATCTTTTGGAAACAAACCAAATCTCCACAGGAGCTAATGTAAACAGAAAGACTTTAGGCAGCAGAAGTCTGGTGTTCAGCGGGAGCCTGGCTTGGGAGCATCTGGGTTTTAGGGCTTTAACAAATGCAGGGAGTTAGGGATCTCCAGTCAGGGGCATGTGATATAAGCTGATGTTTTTAAAGGGACCTTGCATGGGGAAATCTGAGCTATGTGCTTAATGGTTCTTAATAAGAACTACTTGAGTACAATAGTCTCGGTCATTTACTCTGATTTTTGACTCATTTTAGTCCATTATGCTCAGCAGTAATCATGTTATTATGTATGTATTAGTTTATACAGTGCCTAAGGCATATGATCCTAAATGCTAAGATTAGACATAAACAAGGCCATGGGTTACATCAATGCAGCTGGAACCTATACACTTCATTCCCAACAATTTGGTGAGCAAATCCAGGCAGCTCATGTTCCAGTGGGGCAGTGAGGTCCCTAAACACATGGTGAGGTGGATCACCAGGAATCAGACTGCACCCTGCTGCTGCTCTAATCCGTTTGCATACCAGTAGCCTAGTCCAGACACTTGGGGTATCATCCTTACTGCCCAACTCAATCACTTGCCAAACACTGTCAATTCTACCTCCTAAAATATCTCATGCCTCTCCATCCACGCTGCCATTTCCCCAGTTCAGGCCTCGTCTCCTTCCGCTTAGACCATGGCAATCGGCCTCCTATTCCATCTCCCCATTTCTAGGGCTACCCCACTCTAGTTAGCATGCTGCAACCAGAATAATCTTTTTATAGTACATTCCATGCAGAGGGAATGGCAAGTGCAAAGGCCTGAGACAAGATTGACCTTGGCCTTGCATGTATAGAGGAACGAAAAAGAAGTGAGCATGGCCAGTAATGGAGAAGGGAAGAGCAGCAGCAGCAGCAGCTGGTGAGGTATGCAGGGCCCTGCCTAAAACCTTTCAAAGCTCCTTGGCTGCCCCTCAGGATAAAGTCCAAACTTTCTTACAAGGTACATGAGAACCTGCCTGATCTGTGCTTGCTCTTCCCCTCCCCGGCCTGTATGACCTTTCTCTACCCGTGGGTGTTCATGTTCCTTATGTTGAGGATAGAATCGTGCCCCCCACAAAAGGCATGTTCAGGCCACAACCCCTGGTCCTGTGGGTGTGAGCCCATTTGTAAATAAATAGGACCTTGGAAGATATTATTCATTAAGATGTGTCCAAACTAAAGGAGGGTGGGCCTTAATCCAATATGGCTAAAGTCCTTACAAGCAAAGGAAATTGGTCACACAGAGAGAAACCACAGGGAGCAGCCAGAGGCTGGAAGTCAACAGAATCCAGAAAAAAGAGAAGATGCCAACAAGTGACAGAAAAACCAAGGAACGCCAAAGACTGCCAGCCAGCCATAAGATACCGATCTTGGGAGGAAGCAAGCCTTCTAGCTTCTGAAACCATGAGGCAATAAATTCCTTTTTTTAAGGCCACCCATTGTATGGCATTTGTTTTAGCAGCTGGGAAAATGAAACACCATAGCAAAGCCAAATTAATTATAGTGTATTTGCAAGTTTGCCAACTGCACCTCGCTCTCTGGGATTTTGTATATGCTCTTCCCTATGCCTGGAATACTCTTCCCTACTTGAGACATTGGCCTGAGCATCATTTCCCCTGGGAATCCCCATCCCTATCCATCTCTCTCCCCTTAGCTGGGTCCTTTGCTCCAGGGTCTCTCATAAGGCTGCAATCGTGGGATCAGCCAGCGCTGGGGCCTCCTCTGAAGGGTTACATGCCCTGTGCTGCGTGGTCCTAAAGCAGCCTAAGCTGCATTTGATTTTAAATGCCTGTTTGCTTGTCTCTCTCCCTGGTTTAACCCAGGGAACAACTTGAGGGCAGGACTGTATCCCTGGTACACCACTGTATCCCCAGGGCCTGGCATGGTCCCACCTTACTCTAGGTGCTCTATGACTATGTGCTGAAGGAACAAGCATGTCCAGTGTTGCCAGCAGAATCCATGGGTGAATGGGTCAAGGTACTTCTTAGGTAAAACCAAGGGCATAGAACAGACTAGAAGTGAAAGCAGATCCGACCGCAGAACAACAGCCACTTAAAGCTGGTAACCTGGGTTTGACCATCTGCTCTTTGACTATCTAAAAATACCATTCCAGAAAACTGAGTTTTCCATAAAGTTTTCCATAAACTTTACCAATCCTGTACAGATTAAATCTCAGCTTTCCATTTTCTAACCACATTTTTTTCCCTGGTGACTTGTATTCTAGTTATTAACTCCATGAGTTTGCTTATTACACTTAGTTCATAATAGTGAAATCATACAATACTTGTCCTTTTGTGTCTGGCTTGCTTCACTCAACATAATGTTCTCCAGGTCATCCATGTTGTCATATGCTTCAAGACTTCATTTCTTCTTCTTCTTCTTCTTTTTTAACTTTATTTTGTACATTTAATAATTGGAAATAAAAACAATTAAAAACTAAAAAGAAAACAGTTGAATAAAAACATACATTTCTCAATTAAATGTATTGGGTACATATAATTTTTTTTTTTAATCATACAGTATGTTACACAATATATTTGGTTCATAGAAACGCAATCATACTGTATTTGTCCTTTTGTATCTGGCTTGCTTCACTCAACATAATGTCCTCCAGGTTCATCCATGTCACATGCTTTACGACTTCATTTCTTCTTACAGCTACATAATATTCCATCGTGTGAATATACCAGTTTGTTTATCCATTCATCAGTTGGACACCTGAGTGTGTTTCCTTCTTTTGGCAATTATGAATAGTAGTTGCAACGAACATCGGTGTGCAGAGGTCTGCTCTCAGTTATTCTGAGTATATACCCAGTTGAGGTATTGCTGGATCACATGGTAGATCTACATATAACTTCCTTAGGGACCACCAAACAGACTTCCGCAGTGGCTGTACCAGTCTACATTCCCACAAGCAGTGAATAAGCTTTCCTATCTCTCCACATCTTCAAAACTTGTAGTTTTCTGTTTTGTTAACAGTGGCCATTCTAATTGATGTGAAATGATATCTCATTGGAGCTTTGATTTGCATTTCCCTAATAACCAATGATGCTGAACATTTTTTTTTTTTTTTTTTTTAACATTTGTATTTCTTTTTTGGACAAATGTCTATTCAAGTGTTTTGCCCATTTTTTTTTGGAGTTTTTTGTTTTTGAGGTACCAAGGCTGGGGATTGAACCCAGGACCTCACATTTGGGAAACCGACACTCAACCTTTTGCCCATTTTAAAATTGGATAGTTTGACTTTTTGAGTTGTAGGCTCTCTTTATATATCATGGATATTATATTAGATCCTTGTTGGATGTGTGATTTCCAAATATCTTCTCCCATGAAGTCAGCTGCCTTTTAACCCTCTTCATAAACTCTTTTGTGGTGCAGAAGTGTGTAATTTTGAAGAGGTCTCATTTATCTATTTTTCCTTTTGTTGCTTGTGCTTTAGGTATAAGGTTTAAGAGACCTCCACCTACTACAAGGTCTTGTAGATGTTTCTCTACTTTATATACAAGATCCTGGCTTTTTTGTTTAGGTCTTCAATTCATTTTGAGTTGATTCTTGTATAGGGAGTGAGATAGGGGTCCTCTTTTGGTTATGGATATCCAGTTCTCCCAGCACCATTTATTGAAGAGACTGTTCTGTCCCAGAAAAGTGAACTTCATAGGCTTATCGAAAATCAGTTGACCATAGGTGTAAGGGTCTATTTCTGAACTCTCAATTCAATTCCATTGATCTGTGTGTCTACCGTTATGCCAATACCATGCTGTTTTGACCACTGTAGCTTTATAATACACTTCAAGGTCAGGGAGCTTGAGTCCTCCAACTTCACTTCCTCTTTAGGATGTTTGTAGCTATTCGGGACCCCTTTCCCTTCCAAATAAATTTGATTTCCAAATATTTTCTCCCATTGAGTTGGCTGCATTTTCACCATTTTGACAAAGTCCTGTGAAGTACAAAAGTGTTTAAATTTGAGGAGGTCCCATTTATCGATTTTTCCTTTTGTTGCACATGCTTTGGGAATAAGGTCCAAGAAATCACCTACTACAAGGTCTTGAAGATGTTTCCCTACATTTTCTTCTGGTAGTTTTATGGTCCTAACTTTTCTATTTAGGTCTTTGATCCATTTTGAGTTGATTCTTGTATAGGGAGTGAGATAGGGGTCCTCTTTCATTCTTTTGGTTATAGCTATCCAGTTGTCCCAGCAACATTTATCAAAGAGACTGTTTTGTCCTGTTAACATTAACTTGGTAGGTTTGTCAAAAACCAGTTGACTGTATAGGTGAGGGTTTATTTTTGGGTTCTCAATTCTATGCCACTGATCAATGTGTGTATCTTTATGCCAGTACCATGCTGTTTTGACCACTGTAGCTTTGTAATATGTTTCAAGGTCAGGCAGTGAAATTCTTCATACATCGCTCTTCTTTTTTAGAATGTCTTTGGCTATTTGGGTGCACTTTCCCTTCCAAATGAATTCGGTAATTGCCTTT
>JAQZBX010038633.1:0-14593 GCA_029593785.1 Cabassous unicinctus | reverse complement strand
TGCATCTTAAAAAATGCTGTTTTCCAATATATGTATATATTATCTCTCTTATTTATTTGTGTTTACTTTCATTTCTCTCATCAATATTACTTTTTTTTATACTGTAGAGGTATTATATCTTTTGTTCAATTTGTTATTATTTTATATTTTCCATAGTATTGTAGTACAATAGTGATTTTTTATCAGCTGTTTGCTTCTATTATTCAATTTATATATTTTATCTACTCACCTTTATATCCTGAAATGTTTGTAAATCCACTTATTAGAGCTCATATTTTTGTTTCTGCTTTAGAAAATTTCCCTTTAGGGTATCATGTGTCTTTGAATAAAAAAACAAATAAAAGTAAATACTTATTCCTTTTCTTATTTTTCTAGGGTTCAGGTAATGATCTGATACTTCTCTGGGAGGCATAGAATCAAATCTGTCTGCTGTTAGGGCTAGGGTAGGAAACCACCCTTCCTTAGGAAGTGCTGCAGGTGGGGTGGTGGGTGGTAAAAGCAAAAGATGTCTCCTTCTAGGGTAGGGACAGAAACCCTATGCAGCTAGTCCTAAACAAAAAATTTCTGCCACTGAGAAAAGGATAGAATCAAAACTATCTGGCTCTAGGTACATTCTTGGGCCCAAGATCCTTCAATGGCACAAAGCAAAAATATCTTACCACTAGGGAGGGGCAGAAAACACTCCCTGGACCAAGATATCCACAGATAGAAACAAATTAGCCTCAAGGGATTAGGTGGGTGGGAGGGAAGAGAAAATTAATGAAGACACAACCCCATGGACCAGGCACACAGAACCCTCACAAGGTTCAGGAGAAAGCAGGAAAATGAGGATCAGTTCCAGCTGCCACTCAGAGCTTTGGTCTAAATTTCCTGTACATTTGTATGTCAAGAAGTGTTGTATTCTACCTTGGACATTGTGAATATTATGCTATGGAGATGTCTGAATTTTCCTCTTTGTATTGATTTGTTTTTACACTTAGCAGGAAATTATTCCAGCTTCACTCAAAATGGAACCTGTTTTGGGGTAGTAGTAAAATATTTTTTGTATTTTTAGCCTTGTCTAGGCTAATGGCTTCTGTCCTAGACCTACAGCATTCAGGGTTAGAATATTGGACAGTAATTTTACACAGAATATGTATCTCCCTTTTCCTGCCTGTTTCCTTTCTGAGACTCATCCTTGATTTCCCTGTAGCTTTGGTATTACAAACTCTGTCTTCTTGTTCATCAGTTCATAAGGACTATGGATTACATATGATATTTATATATGAAAGATGCAGTGTGGTCCTGCCCTCAAGATAAAAGCCATAAAAATGGGAAAGTCATCCTATTATCTCTCTGCAGTATTTTCCCATAATTTTTTTTCAATAAATTAGTCATTAACTATGGGGTGGTATTTCTGATAAAAACTATCTTGGCCATTAGCAAAAGCAGATGAGGAGATATTATTTTGCCTTCAAATTTAAAATATGTTTTTGTTTAATGTAGAATTCTAGTTTGGCCACTTTTTTTGTAGAGATTTAAATAGGGTGCTGCATTTTTAAATTTTATTTTTCTGGCTTTAATTGTTTTGTCAATTAATTGTTTTGTCAATTAATTGTTTTGTACACACACACACACACACACACACACATATATATATATATATATATTATTTCTCCATATGATATGTCACAATTTTTCCTCTCAAGACATTTTAAGGTATTTGTCTTCCTAGTTGTTCATGAGCAATTTTCTTATTGTTGCCAGAATTGGTGTCCAGGTTCTTGGTTGTGTCATAGGAAAGTATTCAGAGGTGCACTACAGTTATAAGAATGTTAGAAAAGAGTTTAATAAAGATAAAGTTCACACTTAGGCATAAGTGTGGGTGTGCTCAAGATAAAGACATGTACTCTACCCTGGGGTTCCCTTTTTTATGGGCAACAGCATTCCAGGTCTGTGCTGTATGGGGTATTTGAGAAAAAGCAAGAAATTCATTGTGTCATTTGATTCTCTGAGGGGCTTAAGGATTTCTGTCCAGTGGTGACTGGTTTCTTGTTGCTGTCCACAAGCTTGCAAGGTGTGTGATAAGACAGTGATTGGCCTGTGGCCACTGTCTACAAGGTGTGAATTAATATGAGGGTGGGTGTGTGGGTGGTGGTGGTGGTGCTCCTCCTGTCCCTTCCCTCTTTCCTGCTATGTAATGATGTTTCCAGCTGTCTTCAGATAAGGCTGCCATTAGTTGTGTGCTGTAAATTGCCCTGTGATAACTTGCTTGTGCAAGTCAGCAGGCATATGAAAGTCAGCAGGCTCTTGCCTCAGCCTCTCTTACCATGTGGTATTAGTATGGCTTATTGGATTTTCTGCCCTTCCTCCTTATATCTGTATTTTATCCCCTCAAATTCCCCGAGAGAATTGTACACCCTTAATCTTAAGGGGGAGCTGAAGAGTGAGGGTCATTCTTCTGTATCTGCTTCCCACTGATTAGGGATTGTTAGTCCCTGCCTGACAGACTATAAAACTCTCTTTCTATGCTACTGGGGCTAGGGGGAGGAGTACTTGTTTTAACAGTTGGGACTGGTGATACCCATGCATGAGCAGAAGTTTGTTTTGGAATGCGTCAATCCTGGAAGAGATAAATTGAATTAGGAACTTAAATATACAATGGCCTACTAAGAGTATAAGGATAGTAGAGAGGGGCCCTAGGAGGGCTATAAAACAAGGGGAGTGAGAGAAGTACAGGAACAGCAAGAACGGTGAGAATGTAGTACTGCCAGCAACCTCTCTAGTCTGTTTGTTTGGTCAATAATTTTTTTTGTTGTTTGTTTTCCTGAACTTCAGAAGACTGGTTGACATTGAAGCAACATTCTTCACCCAGGTAAGCACATCTCCTTGAGTGGCACTGAGCATGCCTAGAGACTTTCAGTTTTGAAGGATTATAGCTGCTAAAGAATTGAGCTGGGTTTGAACAACTTGTATGGTATCTGCAGTTCTTTTTATGGTAGTTGTTAGCTCCTTGGAGAGATTAGGATAGGTCCATTGGGTCTGAAGGAGGCAAATAGTGCCTTGGCTATTGCTCCTCCAATTCTTATTGCACCCAGGAGAAGTGGTAGGTATAATGCAAAGTTCTGTCCTTGACAGGAAAGATGTTTGGAGGGGACACTAAATCAAAACACAATTTTAGGTTAGGAAATAGACATACTAAAGTACAAGTTCCCATCCAGAAGGCATGAAGGGAGAGATAAGCTTTAGTTCCACAGAGGAAGAAGAGCCTTGTTCAGGGGGAATGGAGGCACTATATGTGACATTCCCTACAACTGTTGCTTGCTGTTGCTTACTGCTCTTTTGATGTCCTATGAGATGAATGGAATGGGATAGTCTGGCTCCATTAAATACTGAGAGACAGGGTGGATTGCTGGAATGATTGTTAAAGAGCATTCCCCAGAGCTCATCCCATATTAGGTATTTTGATGAGCCTGTTAAAATTTTTAACAGGGGGCTGCAGGCATAGTGACTCCGAAAATAAACTAAGGGGGAATTATAGGCAAGCTTGGACTTGCAGAAGTTAGAAGTGTTATAATGAGAAGCATTAGAGATTAGCCCTGTCACTCCTGGGATATGCTTGTTGGCAAGATTGATGGGACAGTTATTGTTACAAGGTGTAAACTGTTGAGGAAGGCTAATTAGGTTTTCTACCCACAAGGTATAGTTGCAAGTGATGGTTTTGTGCCCTAAGAAAATTGCCTGGGGGGTGGGAGACATTAGAGAAAATGCAAAATTGTTACAGTGGGAGCAAGCCAGGAATTACTAGGGAGAGGTCTAAAGATTGGGGGCCAAGTAAGGTTGAGGGCAGGTGCAAGCAAGGAAAAAAAATTGAGGGCCCAGAGCATAGCATTATAAGTGCTGGTGGCATGTAAGAATCCTTGGGCAGGAGTGTCAGCCCATTCACTGAGATCCACTGGCCAGGTGATCATTTCTTCTGATTGGGGAGCACATACCCTGGAAGAGAAGATGTTATATATGTCAACCACCTTTTGGATTATGTTGAAAAAAGGGTGTTTTGAGCTAGCCTGAACTTTGGAGAGATTTGGAGTAAGATTAATTAAAATAAGAATTTTCAAGATTGTTATATTTGTAGCTAAACAAATTGTATCCACCAAGGGAGAGAGAATACAGTAGTTATAAAAACAGACACTATAAGAAGGAAGCAACACCAGCATGGGTTTCTGCAGGGTTCAGGCTGCGAGGGCGTTGTTATTAGGTACTTAGATTTTGCTTTTTGAAGAGATGTTTTAGGCCATCAGCAGAAGTTTGATATTGTTTATGAATTCCAAAAATAGATATTGGATTATGTTTGTAAACTGGTCTGTTCCTCTGGGCATATTAGATTGTATTAATTTAAGAGGTTTCACTTTTACTTGATTAAATTATGATTAGGGTTTGACTGGGCCATGACAGTAGAGTGCAGGGACTCACAAAGAAAACTAAATATCAAAGGAGAGAGTCAGAGTTTTGATGTTGAAGCTCCGGGAAGTAAACACTCAGAAGAAGAACACAGAGGAATAGAGACAGGGCCATAGACACGGTAGTGGGCCCAGGAAGAGAGAAAGCCTGATAGTCTGCAGCTGACTGGAACTGAGACTGGAGAGAAATGAACCCCAGGAGAAAGATGAGACTTATCCCAGCCTACAGTTGATGTTGGAAGAAGCTGGGACCATGGAGCCTTAAGGGGAAGAGGAAGAGGAAGACTGAACCCTTGCAGACATCAGCAGCCATCTCGCTCCACTACGTAGCAACAGACTTCAGTGATGGAAGTAACTTATGCTTTATGACCTGGTAACTGTAAACCTCTACCCCAAATAAATATCCTTTATAAAAGCCAACAAATTTCTGGTATTTTGCATCAGCACCCCTTTGGCCAACTAATATACCATCCAATGCTTGGTCCTTGAATGTCTAAACAGATGTCTCTAGTGTGTTTGTATTTTCTTGGGCAGTGGGCTTCATGTAAGATAAGTGCATCCAGCTGGCAATTCCTTTAATTTTAACAGCTATGGGAGTAAGCAGACCCACAGAGTAAGGTCCCTTCCATTTTGGCTCTAATTGAGAGTGAGGCCTGTTCTCTTCCCAGATTTTGATTAAATCTGTTTTACTTTAAGTTTGGGCAAGTCATGATTGGGGGTAGGGAGAATTTTGTTCCTGAGCTCATCGTTGATGATTTGTTGAGTTTTTCCTAGGTTTACAATATATTTAGCTAGTACTTGGTTTCATGATCTAGTACTAGATCATGGGTGAGAAAATGCTGCCCATTGACCATTTCGAAGGGGCTAAACTGAAGTGGGACTTTTGGAGGTAAACATAACCTCAGCAAAGCCACGGGTAGATTGGTCACCAAACGTGAAGTAGATTCCTGGCAAAGTTTGGCTAGAATTTGTTTCAGTGTTTGTATGGTTCTTTCTACTTTCCTTGAGGATTGGAGTCTCCAGGAACTATGAAAATGGTATTTCATTCCGAGGGCAGTTGATAGACCCTGGGTTAATTTTCCTAGTAAAGACTGGCCCATTGTCACTTTTGAGGGACATAGGCAGTCTGAATCTGGGGACGATTTCCTTTAGGAGGGCCTTAGCTACTTCATTTGCTGTTTCCCTTCTAGTAGGAAATGCTTCTGACCATACAGTAAAGGTATCTACTAGCACTAAGAGGTATTTATATCCCCAGCACAATGGCATATGAGTAAAATCTATCTGCCAGTCCTCCCCGGGGTATGATCCCCACAGCTGGACAGGTAGGGTTAAGGGAGGAGGTTTGTAAGCTTTCTGTTGTTTGGGTCATTAATTGCACTTAAGGAACAGCTTTTGATAGCCTCTTTGACTGTTTTTGCCTTGTCCTGAACCTCAAAAATCCTTTTGGCTAAGCAGGTCAGGACACCCCTCCCTCCATGAGTGGCTTGGTGGATTCCGTGGAGGACTTTCCACTGCACTGCTTCCAGCAGGTAGCCTAAAACTTCCTTAACAAGCCATTCACTAGCTAAGCTGCTTTAGTTTGCTCATCCTGGGTATACTCTGGAGCCTTAGATAGTGAGACAGTGTCCAGGATGGTGGCCAGAAAAGAGGCTAGGATTTGCACTGCAGCTTTAGCTGTTGCATCTGCCCTGGCAGTCTCCCCTAGCTACTGAGGTGTCTGCTTTTTGGTGCCCTGGGCAATGCATAACTGCTATTTCTTGGGGCAACAGAACAGCCTCTAGTAAGTTTAGGACTTCCTGCTGGTGCTTAATTGGTAACCCATTGTTAGAAAGCAGGCTCGGTCCATCCACACAGTGGAATGGGCCTGGAGGATGAGGAACACATACTGTGTTTGGAGTCTATAAATGTTGACTCTTTTCCCAGCTGCTAGTATTAAGCCTTGTGTTAGGGCAATTAGCTCTGCCTTTCTGGGCTAAGGTCCCAGGGGGAAGGGCTTGGGCTTCTATAGTTTTAAATAGAGACTTATCAGACTTGTTGGATGGAGGAGAGGGTTACCAGAGATTATCTCCTGGCTAGATCACCAGAAATATGCTGCCAGAATTGGTGTCCACGTTCTTGGTTACAACCTAAGAAAGAATTCAGAGATGCACCACCATTATAAGAATGTTAGAAAAGAGTTTAATACAGATAAAGTACACACTCAGAAATGAGGGTGGGTGTGATCAAGGTAGATAAGCACATCTGCCCTGGTGTTCCCTGCTTTATGGGCTACAGGTCTCTAGGTTTTATGCTGATTGGTGTATTTAAGAAAAATTGAGGGAAATTCATTGGGTGGTTTGATTCACTTAGGTGCTTAAAAGTTGCTGTCCAGTGGTGATTGGCATCTGGCTGCTGTCCATGAGCTCTGTAGGGTGTGTTTCCAGCAGTGATTGACCTTTGGCCACTGTCCATGAGGCATGAGGTAATATGAAAGGAGGTGGGTGGTTTTGGTGGTGACCCTCCTGCCCCTTCCCTCTTTCCTGCCATGTGATGATGATGCTACTTGTATTTGGATAATGCAGCTGTTGGGTGTGTGCTGCAAGTTGTCCCATGATAACTTGCTTGTGGAATCAGCAGGCTGATGCAAGTCAGGAGGCTCTTGCCTCAGCCTCTCTTACCATGTGGTGTTATTATGGCTAATTGGGTTTTCTGCCTCTCCTTTTTAGGTCCCTATTGTATCCTGCTTCATTTTGATGAATCTTGCTTATTTATATACGCATAGGTTTATTCTTTTGGGGGTACTTTGAGCTTTTGGTTTCTGAATTTTTAGATTTCATCAAATTACCAATAAATTTTGCCATTAAGTTTTAAAAAATATTTTATGACTGTTACTCCTATCCACTTGGAATTCAGATTAATATATTCACAATCAGCTGTTATTGTATGCCAATTTTCTCAAATTACTTCTTTTTCATTCTTGTTTTCCTCTTCTATAGTTTCTATAGCTCAGTATTCTAGTTCATTTTTTTTCTGCCATGTCTAATCTACTTTCATGCTTATCCAGTGAGATTTTCATTTCAGATATTATATTCAGCTCTGGAAACTAAACTTAACTGTTTATTGTGATTTCTATTTTTGTTTTTTTGTTTGTTTGTTTTCCTTTTTACTTATAAATCCTTGAATATATTTCTGTGCTTTAAATTCCTTGACTGCTAAGCCAATCCACCTTTTTATTCCAAGGTCTATTACTGATGATTAATTTTCTTATGATTATGGGTAACATTTTCTTGCTTCTTCAACTTTCCAAAAATATATTTCTCTAGATTCTTGACATTATGAAAATTATGCTGTCAATGTCTTTATTTTTAAAATATTTCCTTAACAAGTATTGAGTTTTGTTTTGGCAGGCAATTTGTTTACTTGCAAATCAGATTAATCCTATTGAGTGCTATTTCTGAGCTCTGTTTGAGTATGGTTGTTTTCACTAAATGCCCTAAATATTTCACTGACTGATCTATGGTCATTTCTGTCTTACAGATTTTTCACAGTTGTCCTAGGCATGACCTTATGATGTTTCACCCCAATGTGTAGAGCTAAGGGATCAACCAAGACCACAAATGAGCACCATGCAGTTTTCTTAGTCACTTTATTTTGCTAGATCTCTCGACTCCAGTCCTTGACTCTAATATTCCAGCTGCATCAGTCTTTGAGATGCTGATTTTTGTCTTCATGTCAACATGATTGATGTGTTCCCCTTATGACTCACCACCAGTCTCTGTCAGGGACTAGCAAATGTCTCCCTTCTCTCACAGATCATTCCCCCGTATTGCAAGTTGTCTATGTCTATATCTATAATTTGTTAAATATGTTGCCCATACATCATGTGTCTCCCCAAAGGGTATAATTAATCAAAGTGTTCTGAAAAGTTGACAAAAACATGAAGCAAATTATGGGGGATTCATGGATTCAGGAAAATGTAGTAGAAACAATAATAAAAATATATTTGAATTCATTAAAAGAGTGAATTTCCTAAAACATACATGGTTAATGTGATTAGGCTATTACTAAACTGTTTCTTCCTGCAGATGTGGAAGATAAGGAATCATTATAAGGAAGCAATATGCACACTCAGACAAACACCCAGAGTATGCAAACAAAACTGCCAGTTGGTTTTCTCTACTTTCAATTTACATGTAGCATCGGATTTGATGCAATTCTCTTAGAAATATGGTTTACATTCAGTGTTTATGTTTATTAAATTAATATTTTGGGGGGGGAATGATATAATCTGATTATTATGTTACACATTAGAAATAAAATGGTTATCAAAAGTGTTTGGAGGAATCAGATGTGGCTCTAGTAGTTGGGCACCTGCCTGCAACATGGGAGGTCCCAGGTTCAGTTCCTGATGCCTTCTAAAAAAGATGAGCAAAACAACAAGCTGATGCAATGGGCTGGCACAGTGAGTTGAAACAACAAAATGATGCAATGAAGAAACACAATGAGAGGCACAACAAGCAGGGAACAGAGGTGGCTCAAGAGATTGGGTGCCTACCTCCCTCATGGGTGGTCCCTGTTTCATTTCCTGGTGCCTCCTAAAAAAAAAATGCAAGCACACAATGAACAGACACAGAGAGCAGACAGTGAGTGCAAACAACAATAGAAGCAGGGAGAAATAAAAAAAATCTTTAAAAAAAATGTTTAGACATTTGTTTTAGAAATATCTGTTTTAAAGAAGAACTTGCATGCTTATTCAACCATCACTGTAATTTCAGGATCTATTTTAATTGATTACTAGATTTCCTGCTTAAAGACACATGTTCTCACTTGATCATATGTTCAGTATGTTTTGTTGGAAGCTGTACATTGTGAAATTTATATTACTGAGTATTGGATTTGTTCATTAAGGTGTGTTAAAGTTTTAAAAGAAAGATAAGCTATCTTTTTTGACAATTGGTTTCAAGCTATATCATATCGTTATGGTCTACAGTAGGTATTAACTCTGAGTTCTCTATCAGATGACTGAGTGTTCAACAAGGACTCTGGTTATTTGGAATTCTAATGTCTACCTGGCCTCTCTTACCTTGAATTTTTCAGCTTACAATTACATGGTTATTCTTTCCTGTGTACTTGACAATAGGAATGCATATTTAGTATTCATCCACTGAGGGGTAAACATAATTGCCCACTCCCCCTCCTCCTCCTTGTTGATTAGAACTGTTGATTAGAAGAGACAGGCTGACTTGCCAGCAGCCCAGTCCTTGAAGATGAGAGCAAGGATGTGGTAAGAATATTCTGAGAATCACATGCACAAGCATATTTCTGTAGCATTTCTGTAGCTGTTCTGGGCATTGTCCACCCCCCCAATACCTTTATAAACTCATACCCCCCATGGGCAGGCATGGGAAATTCCAGTTGCCACCATTAGGTCCTATAACTATTAAAGGCATGTCTACTCCTGCTGGCCTCCTGAGGGGTTTCTTTGGAATATCAAAACATTTGGTCAACCTTCCTGGGCTTTACTTCCTGTGTTACAATCACAAACACAAGTCAGCTTATTTGAGATTCTTTTCTGAATACCGCCTTCCTCAATATACTCTATTTGACATATTTCATTTCCACTGCCTTCCCAAGCCCAATATTGTCTCCTCATTTCAACAAGCCTGTTGTTATCTTCTTGGAATGCCCTACATTCCAGAAAGTACCTCAGGCAGGTAGCCAGACTTGTCATGGGATCTTCATCCTTGCTTCCTGTCTTTTAGAAATCACAGTCCTGTTCTGCTGTTGGTCAATGTCAAAACTTTCATTTCCTACATTTTGTGCAATTTTGTATTTGTTTACGGTGGGAGGGTAAGTCTGGTCCTAGTTGCTACATCATGGAGGTGAGAATAACCCTGAGAGCACTTTGACTAGAGACGTTTATATTCCTATCTATTAAAGATAGGAAGAGAAACTTTCTTAAAAAGACAGCAGTCTTTCAGTCTACCCTATGAATCTTTGAATATTGTATTTGGTGATTAGTTGCTTATACTAAAAAGTGGGCATATCTAGGGGGGAAGGGATTTACAAAGATTTAATTGGTTTCCATTATGATGGGAAGAAAGAGCCTGAACCATGGGAGGAAAAAATAAGATTTCAGTATAGTTTATGATCATTTCTCTATCCCCATTCTATGCAATTTATGTACAAACTTCTTGAAATAAATGTTTTTACATTAAATTTTGCTGAAGCCAGTGAATGAATTTCCTATCTAGTTTAACCAACTAAACAACACAACATTCTTCATTAGTTTGGCACATTCATTGCAATTGATAAAAACACCTGGGGCATTGCCACTGAGCATAGACCGTATTTCACATAGTAGTTTACACTCTCTCCCACACAATTCTGCAGGTTATAGGAAGATATATAATGGCCTATATCTGGCATTGCAATGTCATTCAGGATGTTGTAGTTGGGCAGTTTGATGTAATTATGAATTCCAAAAATATAATTGGATCATGCTTGTAAACTGATCTGTTAATCTGGGCATGATTAAGTTATGATTAGGGCGTTGACTGGGCCATGTCCGTAGGGCATTTTGCCCCACCCCTTTGGTGGGTGGGAAATTGAATATAAAAGGCAAGGCAAGAACAGAGTTTAAGCAGTTTTTTTGAGAAGCAGTTTTGATGTTGGAGAAAAGGCCCCAGAGGAGAGAAGAGAGACCTTCACCTGATAGTCTACAACTGACCTTGTGGAGGAACCAGAAGAGCTAAGCCCAGAGAGAAATGCAGCCCCCGGAAGAGAGGAGCACAAGAAGCCTGAACCCTGGCAAACTCAGCAGCTGTCTTGCTCCAACACGTGGCAATGAACTTTGGTGAGAAGAAACTTAATGCTTTATGGCCTGGTATCTGTGGTGTTCTACCCCAAATAAATATCTTTTATAAAGACCAACCCATTTTGGTATTTCACATTAGCACCCCTTTGGCTGACTAATACACAGGATGATTCCCAAGTCCTGAAAAAGCCCCTATAGTACACCTGTTTTTCCTTTCCCTGCCCTTAGAGAGTCCAGTGGTCACTGTCTCCACATTAGTGTTGTAATTTCTTCCAATGCTCAAATGACAATTAAGTCTATAGTAGAATACCAGTACACTCTAGTCCATAGTTCATTCCCCAGTCCTAAGGATTCTGGAATGGTGATGTCCACTCCACCTCGAATTGAGAGAAGGCTTTGATCCCATACAGCTGATGGATGGTACTCTCTTGCTTGCAGTTGTGGGCTCTCTCATTTCTTTCATATGTTGTTTGTCAATCCTCACCTCCTTGTTAGTTGTCCTAGGTAACACAAATGAACTGGAGAGTAGGTGTTGCAACTCCACTGATGCTCAGGGCCCAGTGGGCACATGGACAGCCCAAAGATTCAAGTCTTTTGGATGTACACCTACCAAGTCCAACACCAGGTACAGGTTCAAATAGAAGGGATAAATGAACCTTGTATAAGGAAGCCATGACTGAGTCCAACTCTGGCACTCTCAGAAACACAAACTACAAAGTTGGGCTCACTGGCAAAGCACCAAAGTCCTGAGCTATCTGTCCTGACCATAGGACCTGGGTGTCTCCAGAGCCCCCAGTATCCCCACTGTTTGGGATAGTATCCACTTTGGCAGTTTATGAGATTTTGCTGAGATGTGCATAAGTTTAACCTCTGGGATGACCTCCCAACACTCTTTGAAGTCTCTTAGCATTATAAACTCATTTGTCTTTACATTTTCCCCCTTTTATTTGAGGTCTTTTTCCAGTTGCATTGCTAGTTGGTGCATGGTAGTTATCCCTCAGTTCCAGGGAGGCTCATTCCTGGGAGTCATGTCCCACACCGGGGGGGAAGGTAATGCATTTTTATGCTGAGTTTGACTTAGAGAGAGGCCACATAGGAGCAACAAGGATGGTCTCAGGAGGCAACTCTTAGGGACCCCACAACATTAGGTTAACTTTCAATTTCAATAGTAAAGGCTTGCAAGCATAGTCATCAATATCAAGGGCCTATCAATGGACCATTTAGATCAAAAGATATAAATAGAGAAAATGAGATGAAAAGAAAGGTGAGGTTGCTAAGTTAATATAAAAAATACTTTAAATTAAAACTGTTGTTAGAGATAAAGAAAGCATTACAATTGTTAAAATGTTATTAATCTAGATATAATAATTAAAAACTTTAGGCACCAAAGAGCAGAGCACCCAAATAATGAAACAAAAATGAACAAAATTCAGGAGAGAGACAGTTTCTATAATAGTGGCAAATTCAGTACTCCATTTTCAATAATGGATAAAATAATTAGATTGAAGATTAATAATCTTAAAAAAACTCTCTAAAAAACTAGACCTAAGAGATTTACACACATCATTCCAACCCAAAACATTAGACAACACATTAGTCTTAAATGTTCATGGAATATTATACAGGATGTACCATTGGGTAGGCCATAAAATGAGTCTCAATAAATTTTAAAAGTTTTAAATCATGCAAGTTATCTTCACTGACCATAATGAAATGAAAGTAGATATCAATAATGAAAATAAAATCCTCAACAAGAGTCACAAGTCCATTCAATAAAGAAAGAATATTCTTTTCAATAAGAGTTGCTGAGACAACTGTATGTTCACAGGCAAGAATATGAAGTTGGACTTCTTTCAAACATCATAAACAAAAATTGACTCAAATATCTAAAGACAAGGTTTAAATTATATAAATTTAGAAGAAAATGTATGAGCAAACCTTCATGATCATTATTTGGCAACAGATTCCTATATCTGCCACCAAAAGCTTAACAAGGGGATTGAAAATCAAAGCAAGTAAGATAAAATTTCACAGACACTAGGACAGGCAAATTTTTTAAAAATGAAAATAAT
The DNA here is from genome assembly GCA_029593785.1 of Cabassous unicinctus. Taxonomy (NCBI): domain Eukaryota; kingdom Metazoa; phylum Chordata; class Mammalia; order Cingulata; family Chlamyphoridae; genus Cabassous; species Cabassous unicinctus. The sequence continues at coordinate 1,286 of JAQZBX010038633.1, read as the reverse complement.
TTTGGCAAGGAGTGAGATAAATTTGAGCCCTTGCACATTACCTGGGGGAATATAAAATGGTGCAGCTCTTGTGTAAAACAGTTAGGCAATCTTAAAAAAGTTAAACATAGGTTTATCATATGACTCAGCATTGCACATCTAGATATAATCTTGAAGAACTGAAAAAGAAATTCAAGCAAATAGTAGTACATGAATTTTCATACCAGCATTAATCACTAGTAGCCAAATTATGGAAATAAGTGAAATGGTCATCACAGAGGAATGGAAGACAAAATGTAGTATATACATAAATGCAATTTTTAGCCATAAAAATGAATGACATCCTGTCACATACTACACCATGGATGAACATTGAAAATATTATGCTAATTTAAAGAAGCCAATTACAAAAGGTCACGTATCTTATGATTGAATTTTTATGAAATATCCAGAATAGGCAAATTCATACTGACCAAAAGGAGATTTGTGGGTACCAGGGAATGTGGAATTGGGAGAACTAGGAGTGACTTCTTAATTGGCTTGGGATCTCCTTTGATGGTGATGAAAGTGTTTCGGATTGGATACAGGTGATGGTTGCAAAACCCTGTGAGTGTACTGTCACTGAATTGTACTCTTTAAAATGATTATTTTATGTTTTTAAAATTTCACCAATGTAAAAATATTTAAAATACACATTTGACCTCTTTTATATGTATATTGTCTATTGATGCTTTATCTCATTCTTACTCTTGTGAATTTCAGGCTGTATCAGTCAGCATTCTCCAGAGGGGGGGGAAAAAACAGAATAGTGTATGTATGTATTAAGAGATTTATTATAAGGAATTGGCTCATATGATTGTGGGGACAGGAAATTCTGGTAACAGTGATGTTGGAGTCTTGAATAAGAATTCCTTAGGCTGAATACAGAGAAAGGAGAGGAGGGTGTAGACTTGAAGAAAATTCCTTTTGAATAGTGGAACCCTCAATTCTAGTTCTTTAGATCTACTGATCCATTGAGAATAACCAACATTATTGAGGATAATCTTCCTTAGTTAAAGTCAATTGATTGTAGATTCTAATCTCATCTGTAAAAGAGATATTCAGCAAGAACTCTTCCAGTGTTTGACTAACAACTGAACACCATAATCTATAAAATTAACCAACAGACATCATTTTTAGAGTTGTATTGTTTTCTTATTAATCAAATAAAATATACATTCTATAAGGGCAGGGGATTTTGGAGTCTGACTTAATAAATGAAATACACATCTAGATTGATAGAATGCGTTAAAAAAACAACCCAATAT
>JAQZBX010038632.1:0-23336 GCA_029593785.1 Cabassous unicinctus | reverse complement strand
AAGTTAAGAAGAAAACTATTTGTTAAGTAGAACTCATTGTATAGGTTTGCTACAAAGAAAAACGTTATACTCAGGAAGGAACTAAATTGCTGAATTAAGTTTGTGCTGATTCTTTCCTGCTGAAGCAGGTGTTCTTAACCTTTTTTGTTCCATGGACCCCTTTGCCAGTCAGGTGAAAACCACAGATCCCTTACTAAGTCCACACTATACTGTGTATTATTTAATAAATATATCACACCTGCACCAACACATGCCCACAAGAATAATGTTTTTTTTTTTATTTCAATTCAAGCTCATGGACCCCTTGTTAAGAATCCCTGTGCTAAAGGCTCTTCAAATACAGGGCACATTTTAAATATATAAATGCAAAGGCTCTATTCAAATAAACCAGGTGTCTGCCTGGAGGAGAAAGGGGAGGTCAGTGGGTTGGGCTGGAAGAACAAGCCTCTTCAAACTCATCTCATAAGTGCCATTTTAGTTGCTGAAAATCCTTGGTCATTTTAAGAAGCCTCCTCAAACATCTTCCCTCTGGGAAACCTGTTTCCATTCTTCCTCAGCTAGAGGGTAAGCCACTTAGTGCTTTGGATCCTTTTGTATGAAATGAGGTACGGGGCGGGGAGGGGGGCGGCGTTGACTAAATAATTTCTGAAATCCCCAAAGCTTTAATGATGTAAAATTCACAAAATAGCTATCATTTATTGAACACTTACTAATAGGCCAGATATTTAACATTCATTATCTCATTTAATTCTTATAACAGCTGCAAAAGATATATGCTCTATATATTATGTCCATTTTGTAGATAAGGAAACTGAGGCATGGACAGTTCAATAAGCTGCCCAAGTTTACAAAGAAGTAAGTGGCAGAAACCAGGACCATCAACCTATAAAGCCCATGTTCTTAATGCCTGTGTGTTAACTACATGTGCTACCCTCTAAATAGCTTCTTCCATCTCTCCTATAGCATTGGTAGCTCTTACATCACACACCTATTCTCCTTATTGCATAACCATTTATATAAATATCTGAGCACCTTTCCAAAATATGAGCTCCTTGGGGAGAAGGACTATATTTTGGGCATCTTTGAAGCATCTTCTACAGAACACAGGGCCTGGCACATAGTAGGTGCTTAATAAAAGCTTAGTTGATTAATTTTATTAATCACCAAAAACTAAACCATCATAACCAACTGTGCACGTAACAGGAGGGGAAGATTTTACATCTTTCTCCTCTTCTTCCATGTTATTATTGGAGACTACATCCCCAAACATAACTTTAGCACCTTCTTCATGTTTGCCGAACACATTCTAAGAGTCAAATACTATGCTAGGTCCTTTAAAGGATACAAAAATAAATGAGATATAGCTCCTATCCTTCTGGAGCCTACAGTCTAGGAGACAAGATAGACACATAAACAAATAACTTGGCTACAAAGCAGATTGTGATAAAAAGCATTATGGAGACATAAATATAGCATTTCACCAAATTTTATGCTATCAACTGGAAGATGCATCATTATTTTAAGTTTGCTAAGAAGGAAAAATTGCTGCTAATTAAACTATGCATGCCCTTGATTTGAAGATGCATCCTTATGTTAAAATGTTTTTAAAATGTGCCTCATGGGATTGGGGAAATACAAAAATAGCATAATGGGAATACAAGGGTTGGGGGAGAGATTAAGTCTGGTTGGGAAGGAGCTAGGAAAGCTTCTTGGAATGGTCATTGAAGCTGAGAAGGTGGGTAAGAATTTTGCAGAAATAGGAAAGGGGATAGGAGGAGGTGATCGGGCGGTGGTGAGAGCTTAAGCAAAGTCCAGGGGCCAAGCGTACAAGAAGAAGCGTGAGCTGAAGTTGGAGTTGAGCTGTGGGGGCAGGAAAGGCTTGAAAGACAGGCTGGCAGGGGACTTGGAATGTCATTCCTAGGACTGTGCCTTTCCTCAACACGTGCAGAGAAGCCTTGACATTCTCCCCAAAAGTGACAATCTTTAAAGTTTTGGCAACTCCATAAAAAAAGAGAATTTATTGTTAAGGCTTCTTCCATCCCTGGGACACTGTCACTGACCAAACAGGCAGCAAAAATCCCCTTTGGAACTTGGAACCAGATAACAAAAAGGTTAAAAAGGCAAAGGGCAGTGCCCCCGGAAGCAGCGTGTTTAACAGATGCTGGGAAGAAGAAGGCTTTCTGGCACTGAGCCATGAAATTCCAAAGGTCACATAAGCAGAGCCAGGAAGCAGACAGAAAAAAAGTCCTCACCATGCTAGAAGTCACACAAGAGGAATGAGGATTGCATTTCTACTCCAAAGGAACTGAAAATTGAGAACAGAATGAAATGGGATGGGGAGTAGTACACAGTAAGGGAAGGAAAACAATTGGCATCCCAGGCTGAGGGAAGCCAGTTCAATTAAAGAAGTGGCTTGTAGGCTCAAAATACTGTATTTTGCCAGCTGAAGTGTGAACTCACCTACCCTGAACTAAGTGGCATTAGCCTGTGGCCAGGGAGCACGCCAGGGTGCAAAGAAGGCATAGCAAGCTTCTGAAAGATGATTGCCCGAGCGCTATGGGCTGGGAGTTTGAGACTGAGGCTCCTGGCTTGCCTGCCTGCCAGGGGAACAGGGCAGCTGCTGTGTGCCCTCTTCCTGACTGTGTTCTTGGAAGGGTTCTCTGGGCAGTTCTGCTAAACCAGTCCAGCCCCAAAGAGGGACAAGCCGCACTGGCAGTCTCAGCTGGCATGTGGAGAGGAGGAAGGACTGTAAAATAGATAGCAGCACAGGCCTCCCAATTTGGTGTGAGGCATTGATGCTAAATAAACAGAAAAGAAAATGACTAGGCCGGTCGTGGTCTGTCTGCCCTTTATAGCTTATCGCTCCAGGTTCCAGTAGGGCTGTGTAGGTTTAAGTGAGCTTATAACTCAATTTAAATCATCCAAACAGGTTAGCCCATTCTTATCCTTTCCAAAAATGCTGACACAGTTCCCAAGATGGACAGAGTACTGTAAACTCAGAAAAGTGGCTGTAGAGGTCAACACACGTGCTCAGGAATTCTTCCTCAGAGGAAGTATTTGTTCGTTGAGAATGGTAGTGTTCAGGCCACTCAGAGCATAGTGGCAAGCAAAAACACAAACTACTGGCCATGCGTGCTAACCTGAACCACTACCACGGAGGCGTGGAAGCCACTGAATTGCAGTTCGTGCCTAAGAGTACTCACTGCCTGCTGGAAGATGAAGTGTTGACAGACGTCACGCAGGCTGGATCTTTCCAAACAAAATCTGAAACGTCTTCTTATAGTTCGTACTCATAAAACCCATAAAGAGCAGTGAAGGGAAGAACAGCTTGGCTAATCCTGTAGATCTGATAAGGCTCTTGCATTCTTCCTTGAGAAGCAAGGGAAGCCTCTATCCTCCCCCTTTTCTGGATCCACACTCAACTCTGCCATTCTCAGCCCAGAGGCTGTGACATCAGGGCTCTGGTTCTAGATGACGTCATATAGGTAGGGGAGGCTAGGGCAGAGCTGTCTTAGTCTGGCAGGGCTATGGGGATTTTTAAGCAATGTGACTGAACGTAGATATTCCCTGTGAAGTGGTACACAGGGCTGAAGATGGGCTTGGTGGTGTCATCGAAAGCAACTTGGACCTAGCCCCAGATGGAAAGCATAAGAATCTCCCAAGACTTAGCCCTTCAGACATTCTGATCCTGTAAGGTTTAGGATAGAGTGCAGAAATCCACATTTTACAAAAACATCCTGGACTGTGCTTTTAGAAACAGGGACCCAGAAGCTATGGGATACTTCACAGCTCCTGAAGCTCACCCATCTTTGTCTTCTGCAGCAGGCACTCCTCATATATAAAGTTGCCCAAACCTACAACATACACACTATTCAACCTAACATTGCTTGGACCTTTACCCCAGTCTTCACACACAACGTGAAGCAATTCTGAGCGACACCAGATGTGCCTACTCTCCTCTTTCCAATCTCAGTGTGCTTGTGTAGTTCCCTCCCTCTGCAGTAGCATCCCCTCTATTTCCACCACCAAAACCCTACCCATGCATCAAGGCTTAAGTGTCGGGAAGTGGATGTGGCTCAAGCAATTGAGCTCCTACCTACCACATGGGAGGTCCCAGGTTCGGTGTCTGGTGCCTCCTAAAGATGAGCAAGACAGTGAGCTGACACGACGGGCAGGCATGGTGAGCTTACGCAACAAGATGACACAACAAGAGACACAAGGAAAACACAGTTAGAGACACAGCAAAGCAGGGAGCAGAGGTGACTCAGGCGATTAGGCACCTCCTTCCCACATCGGAGGTCCCGGGCCCAGTTCCCGGTGCCTCCTGAAAAGAAGACCAGCACACAACAAGCAGACACAGTAAATGTGTGCTGGGGGTGGGGAGAAATAAATAAATTAAATAAATCTTTAATTAAAAAAAAAGGCTTAAGTGCCTCCTCTTCCATGAATCTACCTTTATCTTTTCAAACTACAATACTTCCTCTTTCCTCTAAACTTACCTAATTCCCATTTTTTTTCTGTATCATTCATACGACACTTTTTGTTGGTGACGATCATTCATATACATATCTATTCTTCCCTGCCAGACTGAGTTCCTGGGTGGCAGTGGCCATCCATTATATCATTCATACATCATACATTTGGATAGACATGGCTCAACAGGAAACCAAACCCCCAAGAACTTGGAGATAAGAGAAACAAGGTTGCCTCTCCAGTGGATATCCCTTGGTTTCGCTTACCTGGAATCCATTCATCTTCTGTTAATAGCATCATTATCTTCAACTCACTCTTAATCCACACAGAAAACCCAGATATCAGGAGTGGTCATATAACCAACACCATGACTGGTTCAGGGATGAGCATGTAAAACCAAGCCAGGCCAGTGAGATTTAATTTTTAAATTTTATTAATTTATTTATTTATTGAGCTAGTGAGAAAAAGAGAAGATCTCTTTTCAATGAACTTGAAACTGGGTGGATGTGTGCCCAGAGTTGCTGGAAGCCACAAACTGGCAGGAGCATAGTTGAAAATGAAGCCAGTGGAAGAAAGTAGATCCAAAAACCAGGCTGATGACAAATTTTAAATTGCATAAGCCAATGAATTTAGAGATCAATTTTCCATTCTTTATAACTGAAAGAAAACTGCCTACTGCACCCCCTGAAATTTCAGACAGCGTAATCTTTATACTCAAAGCAAATGTAATTGGCCATCTTCCTGTAAATGTGTGATGGAAGAATTTGACTATGCTTCAAATTTCAATAAAGGAAAACTGGATATTTCTATGGAATTAAGACTAATTACTCATGGTAATATAATAAGTAGAAAATTAACGAGTTTTATAGGGCCTGAATTGTGGCTTGTTGTGTGAACAGAAGGAAAATGTATAGCCTGGAGCATGGAACCCAAAGAATCAAAAATCAGCAGTTCTCATTTAAACTCTAATAAGGAGAAAAGATGGCCTGGCTATGGACTCAAGTACTTCTGGCAGGTAACTGTGGTGGAGTAGCCAACTTCAGCCTCATGTTCAGATGTCAGTGCTCAGCAGGCAACCTGGTGATTAGAGAACCTCCTCCTTATATTGGTGTCCAGGGAGAAAATATGCTTAGCCCATCAATGTCAGAGCTGCAGACCAGCTTGAGTTTTCATTGCAAATAAATAACTTGATGTTTTGATGTTACACACCAGATTCCATAAACTTGGTTAACTTGAGCTTTTCTTCTGGCCCAGAAAACTGATAGTCCGATCCCAGATGCTGATGAGTTCACACTGGGAGTCCTTTTTGTACACAGGTGTTACAGTGTCTGTAATTTACTTTAAAACATGTCAGGATGATTTGCAATATGATATTCCATGTGTTTCTTAGGCTAAGCCTAAACCCTAGGACTAACAGAGAATGCACGCAAAGGGATGGGCAGCCAGCATTATTTCAGAAAGAGCCATGTTCCAGATCTAGTCTTCACATTATCATACCTCAAGCAACAACCAATAGGTTTCAAATAAATATACTCAGGGTCAGAGATGGATTTTTATTGGAAAAGTAGTGATGTTTTAGTGAATATGATCAATGCTGGAAACGAGCCTTCCTTAGTGTTTGACCAAACTGGATTATTTTGGTTCTCACCAACATGCTATAATCCCTACACTACACCATGATCACAATATCTCAGACCTTTCATTCCAAAATTTAATGGCTGGCACATTAGAAAGCATTTAGCAAATATTGGTTAATAAGCTTGTAGATGAGTAAATAAATGAATAATGATTTAAATGAATGAATAGAGTTGGAATCATCCCAACATTCCATCATTATAGTTTTTCTGAAGGTCCCATTCTTAACTTCCTTCATAAATCTCTCCTTTCCTCATCTATTTCCAGCCATTTTGAACCAGTGAGTATTACCTTTGGGTTAGATCATCTTAAATCTCTCAGGATATAAATTCTACAAAGGCAGAAATTACATATTTCTTTTTTTAAATTATTTTTTTATAAAGGGTATTTATTTAGGGTAAAAGCTTACAGTTAACAAGGCCCTAAAGAGTCCAACTCAAGGTTGCTTCCCTATTTCTATATTATATAAAAAACACAACATGTCAAACAGGATATGTTTTGTGAGGATTAAGGCCCACACTGATGATGGTGTGAGCCTAATAGTAATAATGATAATAATAATAACAGCTAAGAAGATTAAGCAGCTATTCAATGTCAGGCACTATTGAGGTGCTTATAAGTGCTATGTCACTAAGTCCATAGCCCAATAAAGGAAGAATTATTATTTCCATTTAACCATTGGTGATTCCAAGAGATTATATTACTTGCCCAAGGTCACATGGCTCATAAGTTCCAGGGCAGCATTTTGAACCCAGGTCTGTGTAGCCCCAAGTCCACGCCCAGGCCAGTATGGTTGTGGAATGTCTGACAACAGGACATCCACCAGAACAGCAGATCTGGAATCCAGATCAACTGCTGTACTCTGCTTTAAAGAGTTATTCAACATCCTTCCAAATTCTTCAAGAAATGTAAAATGCATGTTTGCTTCTCTTCTTTGTTTGAGAGTTCCAGGTTTCTCATGAAGAACAGCAACTCAGTCTCCACCAGTAGAACTGTACCTTTAAGTGTTGACAATCTGGGGGTCCCTCAGGATCCCAAGGTACAAAGAGAAGAACTATTGCCCTCTTAGAGAAGACCTTGCCTAATCTCAGACACTGTTGGCTTTTTTCTCCTGGATTGCTGGGAACTAATTTGGAAAGCAAACAATATCGTGCTTTCTGAAGGACATTACATAGGAAACAGATGTTCAAATTCAGCTTGGGTTCATGTTCTTTTGTGGTCGGTAATTTCTTGGCTCACCTCTCTGCCTGAGACACTGCTACCCTCAGTGGTCCCTCAGTAGTGGGGACTGAGTCCCAACAGGAGATTTCTGAACAGGGCATTGTGAGAAGACATCACCAGCCATCAGGCAAAGCTCCTCAGGAGAAGCCAAGCTTGGATGGTGTCAGTGCTGCCAGTTTTTGCTGGCTGAGAGCCCCAGGCCTCCCATCAGGCTGGCACTTTCAGCATGATGGATGGCGGTAGGTTGGAAGGCCCAGGCAGTGGCCTGAGAGAGTGCAGGGCACAGCTCAGACTCTGGGAGCCAAATGAAAGAAGGAAATTGGATGGGCAAGAAACCTCCAGTGTTCCTTCTCTGTGTTCCTAATTGATCAGAAGCCATAAAAGACAAGCTGCGTTTCCCTCCAGCTGCCAACTGACCCAGGAAGCCCTCCTGTTTCCAGCAGTCACTTTTAGTTGCTCTTTGCTGAACACACATAACTCTGCCAAAATACTGGGAGGTCAACCTTTTAACTCTATCTCAGAATTGTGTGTGGAAGTGAATAATGCCAGGGCCTAGAAAGGTCATGGCAAAGGGGAGTATGTTTCATCAGGGCCTTTTTTCTTTTTGAAGTTGATTTATTTCTTATGCTGAATTTAAACAAGCTACCACTAGACTTTTGAACTGTGTATATGAACTTTCTAGCTATACCCATTAATAATCCATCATATTGGCCAAAAAATCTGTAGCATGACCCAAAAATCTCCAACTCTTTTCCAATTGATGCATCAAAACCAATTCTAAGTCTTAATCCAGAAAAATCATATCATATTTAAGAAATAACAAAAGCTAACACTTATATAGTGTCAGGCCAGAGGTTTACAAAATAAATCATTTAATTTTCACAAGAAAAATACTGTTACCCTGATTTTACAGAAAAAGAAGCTGAGGTGCAAGAAGTTAAGGTATTTGCCCAAATTCACACAGCTAATAAGTAGAAGAGCACAGATTCATACCCTAGGAAACTGGCTCCAGGGTCTGGGCTCTGAAATATTATACTCTATTCCTCTTCATGTTTCAATTATTTGTGTCTTTAAGGAATTTCTCAGTTTCATCCAAGTTGTCAAGTGTGTGATCATGTGCTCTTAGTCTGTAGTGATTTCTGATATTGATAACTTGTGTCTTCTCTCTTTCCCTTGTTCAGTCCATTTAGAGGTTTATCAATTTATTGATACTTCAAGTAAATCAACTTTTGGCTTCCTTGATTTTCTCTATTTTTGCTCATTTTTTATTTTACAATTTCTGTTCTGAATTTTATTATTTTGTTTTTTCTACTTAATTTGAGTTTATTTTGCTTTTCTTTCTTAGCTTCTTAAGACAGAAACTTAGGTATTGATTTTAGAATTGTTTCTAACATAAGCATTTAAAACTATAAATTTCAGGAAGCAGATGTGGCTCAAGCAACTGGGCTCCCGTCTACCATATAGAGGGTCCAGGGTTCAATTCCCGGGGCCTCCTGGTGAAAGGCAAGCTGGCCCATGTGGAGTGCTGGCTGGGGCAGGAGTGCTGGCCCACACGGAGAGCTAGTGCAGCAAGATGATGCAACAAAAAGAGACACAGAGGAGAGACAATAAGAGAAGCAGCAGACCAGGGAGCAGTGGTGGCACAAGAGATTGAGTGCCTCTCTCTACTCTGGAAGGTCCCAGGATCAGTTCCTGGTGCTGCCAGTTCCTGGTGCTGCCTAAAGAGAAGACAACCTGAGAAGAACACACAGAGAACAGACAGCAAGTGCAAAACAACAGGGAGGAGAGGGGGAAATAAATAAATAAATCTTAAAAAAAAACAACAACTATAAAATTCTCTCTAAATACTGCTTTAGCTGAATCCCACATTCAGGTACAAATATTTTCTAATTTCCCTTGTTTAACAAACTAGAATCTTACAGAATCTTATTCTACATGCTGTTTGGTATTCTGCCTTTTCCACTTAATAATGTTTTATAAGCATTTTTCATTAGATGTAAACCTTTTTTGAGATAAGATTTTTTAGTTTTTTTTATGGATAGTTTTTTTTATGCAAACTTTCAACCATACCAAACTATAGAAAATAATATAATGAACCCTCATGGACTCATCAGGGTGTTCCAATCTTTGAACATAAATTTTAATGACTGCTTCATATTCTAATACATAAATGTAGTATTGTAAATTTAACCAATTCTTTATTGAACATCTGTGCTGATTTTTATTATTATAAATAGTAGGGCAAAGAAGATCCTCCTGAGTGAGTCTTTGTGTAAATATAAGATGATTACCTCAGGATAAGTTCCTATAAATAGAATTACTTGATTAAAGAGCATGGATATTTTACAGTTTTTGATACACGTTGCCAAAAAGAGGCTGAATATTTTTACAACTTTAAATACATGCTGCCAAATACTCATTAGAAAGTTTGTATCAATTTACCTTGATACAATAGCAGTTTATGAGAGTGTTATTTTACCACGTGCACAAACACCTAAGTATTCTTTAAAAATGAATTTACCTTTGATGGATTGAACAAGGCAGGGAACCATATAACATAGTCAACCTTGAGGTGAATGATGGACTGTGGTTAACAGTACAAACATGAGAATGTTCTCTCATGAACTATAACAAATATACAGTACTAATACATGGTGTTAATAATAGGATGGTTTCTGGGAAAAACACGCCAAATGTAAGCTATAGACTATCAACAGCAGTAATATTATGATGATGTTCTTTCATCATTTGTAACAAATGTGTCACAAAAATATAAGGTGTTGATGGTGGGGCAATGAATGGGAATCCTGTATGGAATGCATGATTGTTAACTCACAACTTCTCAAATAAAAATAAATAAATAAATTGAATTTAGGAAGTAGATGTGGCTCAAGTGATTGAGCTCCTGTCTACCGCATGGGAGGTCCCTGGTTCGATTCCCGGTGCCTCCTAAAGAAGACAGTGAGCTGGCACAATGGCAGGCATGGCAAGCTGATGCAACAACATAACACAACAAGAGACACAAGAAGAAAACACATAATGAGAGACACAACAACAACAAAAAGCAGGGAGCGGAGGTTCTCAGTGCCTCCTAAAGAAGATGAACAAGACAGCAAGCTGATGCAATGCACAGGTGCAGCAAGCTGATGCAACATGATGATGCAACAAGAGGCACAAGAAGCAAAACATAATGAAAAACACAACAAAGCAGGGAGTGGAGGTGGCTCAAGCGATTAGGCACCTCCTTCCCATATCAGAGGTCCTGAATTTGGTTCCCGGTGCCTCCTAAAAAAGAAAAAAAACAAGGAAGATGAACAGATACAGCAAGTACAAACAATGAGGGGGTGGGGAAAAATAAAATAAATCTTAAAAAAAAATTTGAATTTACCTGTGGACAGATTGATTGACATGTTGGTATTCTCCCTCCACCTCTACCCACACTCATTTCTCAAATTAGCTACAAGAGAGACAGGGAGGGGATGTGGTTCAAGCAGTTGGGTGCCTGCCTCCCACTTGGGAGGCCCTGGGTTCAGTTCTTGGTGCTGCCTAAAGAAGACGAGCAGATGCTGCAACCAGCAGACGCAGCAACCAGCAGATGCCGCAACCTGCAGAGAGCGGATGTGGTGATGAGAGACCCCCCCCCAGACAAAACGTTCCAGAGACTTTGGTTTTGTGACTTACTCTTGTGTTGAAGAGGTGAATGAGCAATGTGTGCTTGACCACACAAGGTGGATGGACAAGTAGTGGAACCAAAGAGAGCTGTTTCTAGAAAGGATTCTGTAAAGCCTGGTGCCCATCAAACAGGAAGAAAATTTTTGTTGATGGTATTAAAGAAGATACAGAAGAATATAATTTGAGAAACTGCTTTGAAAAGTATGGCAAGAATGAAACCATGGAAGTTATGGAAGACAGGCAGAGTAGAAAAAAGAGAGGATTTGCATTTGTGACTTTTGATGATCATGATACAGTTGATAAAATTGTTGTTCAGTAATACCACACTATTAATGGGCATAATTGTGAAGTGGAAAAGGCCCTTTGTAAACAAGAGATGCAGTCTGCTGGATCACAAAGAAGTTGTGGAGGTGGATCTGGCAACTATATGGGCCATGGAGGGAACTTTGGCCGCGGTGGAAACTTTGGTGAAGAGGAGGCTATGGTGGTGGAGGTGGTGACAGCAGAGGTAGTTATGGAGTAGATGATGGTGGATATAATGGATTTGGAGGTGATGGTGGCAACTATGGTGGTGGTCCTGGTTATAGTAGTAGAGGGGTCTATGGTGGTGGAGGACCAGGATATGGAAACCAAGGTGGTGGATATGGTAGTGGTGGTGGAAGATATGATGGCTACGATAAAGGAGGAAATTTTGGCGGGGGTAACTATGATGGTGGTGGGAGCTATAATGATTTTGGAAATTGTAGTGGACAACAGCAATCAAATTATGGACCCATGAAAGGGGGCAGTTTTGGTGGAAGAAGCTCGGGCAGGTGGTTATGGATCTGGTGGTAGAAGTGGTGGATGTGATAGCAGAAGGTTCTAAAAACTCAACAGAAAATGGCCACAGTGCTTAACAGGAGGGAGAGTGAGGAGTTGTCAGGAAAGCTGCAGGTTACTTTGACACAGTCGTCCCAAATGCATTAGAGGAACTGTGAAAATCTGCCACAGAAGGAAGGATGATCCATAGTCAGAAAAGGTACTGCAGCTTAAACAGCACTTCTTGTTCAGGACTGTCATAGCCACAGTTTGCAAAAAGTGCAGCTATTGATTAATGCAATGTAGTGTCAATTAGATGTACATTCCCGGGGGCTTTTATCTGTTGTAGCTTTTTCTTTTTCTTTTTCTTTTCATTACATCAGATATATTGCCCTATAAATTGTGGTAGTGGTACCAGGAATAAAAAATTTAAGGAATTTTTAACTTCTCAATATTTGTGTAGTTCAGTTTTTCTACATTGTAGTATAGAAACTTAACAAAATGCAATTTTGCAGGTGTTTCCTTGTGAGTTAACAAGAAAAGAAGATAATTGTTAATTACTATTTTGTATGAATTTTGCTAACGTTAACTGTAAAGAAACACCTGCTGACTTGCATTTTAAGGGGAATCTACTCTCCCCATTTCCAAACCATGATATGAAGGGACACTGAGGTAGAGAGAATAGATATTTGTTTGTTTGCAAATGTGTATTTTAGGTAACAACTAGGATTGGGTATTTAAATTAGCATATTTGTGAATTTAATAGCATTAAGATTTACTTTCAAATGAAAAACCCTCAAAATTCCTATTTGTTTTTTGTGCATTTTCTTCAAAAAAAAAAAAGTAACCATCTATCATTTTAGTGTGTTTAGTTTGCCTGAAAGCCCTAGCTGTATTTAGAAAATCTCCTTTCTACACCTTGGTCATGCTTGAACTGCTGCCATAATATTATTTGGGTGTAAAGCAGGCCTACTGCCCTCTGCTCAAATTCTAGAATGAGATAGTGAATTTTTTTCTTACTACATTAAAAACCATTCTTAAAAAATTAAAAAGTACAGGACCACTAAGCCTGCTATATTCAAGCAAATTAGTGGCTACCTTTGTTTTCCTTTCTAAAGCACAAGAGGCCCATAAATCTTCATTTATTTTCCTTGGTTTAATGTTTTTAAAATCCATACAAACTCTCAGAGTAAGAGAATAAAAATCATGCATTGTTGAACTCTTCCCTGGTTGGCATCCTTTTCTGTTGGCAACCTGTGCTTTTTACTGGAGAAACCAAGGATAGTCTAGGTATAATCATCCAAAATAACTTACTGCAGCAGGAATGTAGCACAATTGCTTAGTACAAGCTTCTCACTTCCTAAAGGTCTGAATTGAATTTTGGGTAGTCTGAATTCTTACTATCTCACTTTAATTCACCAGGGAGCACACTATTATTCCACATGTATGTTTCAACCTAAATCATGTGGTATGGGTTATCAATTTGTTTGCAAGACCCTGGTTGAGAAGACTTTTAGATGACAAAATCATATACGAAAACCAATGTCTACTGTTTTGTGCCAGCTAGTGCTTATAATTTGATTTGAGCCCTAAGTATGTGCCCTGTTATTTTTTCCTTTGGCAGTTGAATAGTGATTTGGAGGTTCTTTTTATTTTAAGAAGTACTAAGCAAAACAAGCAATAAAAAGGAGAATGGGGCATGCTAGTGTTTGAGTATGCTCTATCTCGTTGCTCTAATTCTGTGCCTCTGCGCATTAATATTTGGATGCATGCAATGCCAGCATGGAAATCAGTTTTCACACAGATACTGCAGTTTTCCAGAAAACATTCACAAAATCAATAAATGTAATAGACAACATTCCATTTGTTAATGGGCATATGTGAATAAGCAGCATAGAAAATAGGCTATTATTAGAAAATGGTTAAGTCCTTAGCAACTAGAAGTGTGGTTATATAAATGCACACTGTCAATGTTTATAATGTAAACCTGGGTACTTGGTCAAAGCAATGCTTGGGAAGCATTTTATTAAAATTGAGCTAAATAGTCAAAAAAAAAAAGAAGAAGATGAGCAGAATGACAAGGGAGCTATCTCGGAGCAGGCGGTGGGGGGAGAATAAAAAAAGCTATAAAAAAAAAGAGACTGACTTTCATATCAGTAAGATTTCTTCAAGGGTGTAAAGCAAAATGAGACTAGAGAATACCATTCTTCGTTTTACACACTTCCCCTATCATACCACATATGCCATACATGTGGTCCTAGTGCCTGGCATTTGTCCCCATGTAGAAAATCAAGAGTCCTTTATTTTGGCAGTAATTGAGGACAGCTGATGAGCTGCAGATCCTGGCAAAATGATGCCCAGCCACCTATCTTGGACTAGACCAAAGCATTGGGTCCTCAATCATGCTGTGCCCAGACTTGCATGTGCTTCCCTGTTTTCTTGGCCTGCATCCAGGCTTACAAATACAATCTCCCAAAGCTGGCTCCCACAGAGCTTACAAGCATGTTTAAATGGGCATGGGGAAGTTCAGGACACAGGATGATTTATAAGAGAGAACCGTTATGAGAGAACTGAGATGCCCGCAAATTTCTTCATCCCCTTCTCGCCTCTCCTGCCCTTGACAATCAAGAGGAAGCTCTGTAAAGTTGCCAGGAATATTCCCAGAATTGGAAACTGGGGATTTGATAATAAAAGGACAGGGCTTGAAAGCTACAGGAAACCTTGTAAAAAACATGAGGCTAGGGGGTCTGAATTTTGATAAATAAACTTACATTCTCACTAGAAAGTAAGTTTCACAAGGATAGAATGTTTGTGTTTTTTGTTCATGGATTTATCTCAAATTTATGAAAAAACACTTGCCTGACACATCATAGATGCTCAATAAATATTTGTTGAATGGATTCATTAAATGGAAAAAAAGAATTGGGAAAAACCATACACTCAACAATTATGTATTGGACAATTAATATACACATATCACTGGGCTAGGAGAAAAGCAGAGACTCAAACAAGGACTAAAAGAAAAAATCCATCAATATATAATACTAATAGAGGATGTCATTAACTGTGGGGAGGGGGGGGAGGGTTGAGGGGAAAAGTACACCAACTGTAAGATATTGGCTATAGTTAGTAGCAATGTTTTGATGATGCTCTTTCATAGTTTGTAACAATTGTTTCACAACAATGCAAGGTGGTGGTGGTATGGTAATGTATAGGGGTCCTGTATGATATGCGTGTTTGATTTGTAAGTTCACAACTTATACTATACACTTGTTATTTACAGATATTCATGTAAGAATGATAAACTTCAATTTTTAAATAGTTAAAAAAAAAAAAAGAAAAAATCCTTCCCTCTAGTTTCCAATTTGGAGAAACCAACAAATACACAAATGACATAAGAAAACCTAAGTCCCCAGCAATTGGTATAGAAAGAAAATTCTCTTGGAGTTCAGAGAGGGAGCAACATTCTATCTTAGATAATGAGGGAAGTGATCTCTTTGATCTTCAAAGAGATGGATTTGAAGGATGGGTAGAAACAACAGCAGCAGAAAGACTGAAAAGGTATTTATTTGAGACTAGGATTCACCAAAACCAATGTGCAGCCAAAGACTCTCTGAAGCCAAACTACAGAAAAGCCCCTTTGGGTTCTTTATGATGAATTCAAAGAAAAATAGAAAACTTCAAAATTATAGGACTCCCAATAGACTTATAACCTTCTGAGGTGAATTTCTAAAAACCAAAAGCAATTTAAAATACACACTTAATGCATAATATAAGAAATTTTTCTTCAAAATTGTATTTGAACTTGAAATGAGCTACTTACTATTTAGAAAGATCCCAGTAATTGAAAGCATTATTTGATGGTCTTGGACCATCTTTGTTGCTCTGTGGCCTTGGGCATATTACTAGCTCTCTAATACTTCATTTCCTAGTCAGTAAAATATGGATAATTATACTGCCTGTCTCTTAAGGTTAGTTATGAAGACTAAAGGAGATCGTATAAATAGTGTTTAATTCAGGATCTGGCTTGTATAAACTGCCCAATAAATATTAGCTATTATTATTCTAAGATGCTGACAATAATGGAGAATATTTGATGAGGGGTTGGAGAGGGTTATGAAACTGGAGACTAAGAGGATATTATAAGAGTGAAGCAAGAGAGTGTTTATATTTAAGAAGAAAAATTAAGTTGTTTTCCAAAGTCCTGCCTATTTTCCTACCTAACTGTCGTGTCTAGAGTGGCAGTTCTCATCATGAGGTTTAGGCATACCTGAGAGTCCCCAAGACCCATCAAGGGACTCTGTGAGGCCTTTCACTCTCATTGTCTCATGAGGTTACTCTGGAGTGTTCCAGAGGCTACACGACTTGTGATTTTGCACCAAATTAAAAGCAGAATCAGATGTGAGAATACAGCTGTCTTTTATTAAGCCAGACTTTAAAGATATTTACAAAAATGTAAAACTGACACTCACCTTACTAAATTTTTTGAAACTTATATAAGTTTATTACTGTTATTTTAAATAAATAAATATTTTGAAGATTTCTCAGTTTTAATTCTAATATGTACCATTAGAATACATATTAGTACCAATAGCTATAACCCAAATAAACAAATGCTCTTTGGGATCCTCAGTAATTCTCAATGGTGTAAAAGGGTCCTAAAATCATAAAATTGGAGAGTCTCTGGCCTGGAGGAGCACAGGACCAAACATATTTGCAATATACCAGGCAATCACTGGGTAGAAATGGGCTCTAAGTCTATATTCAGAGATTATTACTTCATCAGAATTATTTTTTAGAAAGTTTGTGAGGAAAGCAACATGGAAATGAAAGAATGAAAGCTGTTATAACATATCACACTAGGGAAGCGGGTGTGGCTCAGTGGATAGAGCCCCCGTTTACCATATGGGAGGCCCGGCTTCGCGTCCCGAGGCCTCCTTGTGAGGGCACGCCAGCCTGAGCGGTGCGGTGGGCTGATGCAGCAACCTCACGGTAGGAAGCAGGTGTGGCGCAATGGATAGAGCACCCGTTTACCATATGAGAGGCCCCGGGTTCGCTTCCCGGGGCCTCCTTGTGAGGGTAGGCCGGCTCGCGCGCGGCGCCGTGGGCTAATGCGGCAAGACCTCACAGCAAGGGGGAGATAAGCAGACACAGAGAAGACACGCAGCGAATGGACACAGCAGCACAAGCAGCAAGGGGGGGATAAATAAATAAAATAAATAAATCTAATAATAATAAAAAAAGAAAAAAGCATATCACACTTTACTTTGCTTCTGAGAAATTGTTCCTATAAGGGCAGAGTTCCACTGGTTGTTGCAAAGATCAGATATCCACTCATGACAGCTCAAGGGGAGCACAAGACTACCAGTAAAAACTCAGATTTTAATGTATATTTGTGCTCTAAATTTTCAGCTCAGACTCTCCTTATTTCACGTCCTTTCTCACATCATTCATATTGGAATTGCCAATTTCATTTGCAATTAATTGAAAACCAGTCAAACCTTTACTCAGAAGTAGATCAAACCTTTGTTTTTGTTGTTGTCATGATTCCAGAACTGCTAACATTTCTTTCCACGGCGTAAATGGTCATTTTATACCATGTGACCCCATTCTACCCGGCCACAGCAGATTGAGCAGGAGCTGGATACTTACGTGAAGCATAGCCTGTGCATGACTTTTCTATGATATTTGTTTTCTGCTAGTCTGATTGAGGCAGGTTAGTATAGGGAAAGGGAAGACTTGGGTCACAGCTGAAGACCCAGCAAACAATATGACCGACAGTCAACATGGCTGGCAGACAATATGGCCAACAAACCACATGGTCATGAGACCCCACCCAGAAACCTCCTGAGGGATCTCGTGAGACCCTGGCCATGAGAATCTCATTTGGAATGAGAATCCCATTTGGGGTCAAGAGAAAGACCTGGATACACTCAAAAGGACTCACCATTGGCCTCTGAGAACTGACAAGTGGGGCAACCAATCAGAACAGCAAACAGCTGTCCCCAACATTATAAAAGGGGAGGAAGAAAGACTTTTAAAAGGCCTGACCTGGGGCCCTCTGTGCACATCTCACCCTGCAGTATGCCCCTATCCATGCCTTGGACTATGTACTTTTCTCATTTTCTTGTCTCTTAATATACTCTTCCTCCCTTGCCTACCCTATGGCATATCCTTATATTCTTTTATGTGGCATAAGCCAAGAACCTAGAAGCACAGAATCCAGAGCCATCCAGTAACATGATGGTGGATTCACCATCCAATTTTTTAAAAAATCATCCTGATTGGTAAGCTTCCACAGCAGCATGGTCAGACTTCTCTATAAGAAACATACTGAGGCTCATTAAAAAGGCAGATTCCCAGGCTCATTCTTGCAGAGTCTGATTGAGGCACTTAGGGTGGGGTCTCTGAATCATTTTTAACAAATCCCCAGTTGATTCTTACTATCAGAGAAATCTGGAAAACAGTTGCCTCTTTTTTAAGGGTATCGGGAGGTTCCAGGTATGAAAAAGATAAGTGATTCTCAAAGTGAACAAACCAGTCACCTGGGATCCATGACAGTTATTCTGAATAAGTAAATCTGGCTTGGGGACCGGAATCACCATTTTATTCCTCCAGATGGCTGATATATACATTCAAGTTCGAGAACAGAAGAGAGTGAAGTTGTTTAATCAGATTACTTTGCTTCTGAGATCACCTACCACGAAAGAATGTTTGTTTTTTTTTTAATGAAAGATTAGTGGAGTGAGGAAAATATTGGAGGAGGCTGCATGGTGAGAGGCTGTGGGAGCTTATCGGCAGTTGTGGTATATTTAGGGCCTGAGGCTGGGTTAAGAGCAAGGCAGGAGAGGGACAGAGAAGGAAGCCTCCATTCCTTCCCTGCTCGTGGCAGCAACTCCCACCTTTCAGGGCCAGTTCAAACACTCCCAATCCAACTCTAATACTGAATGATTGGAAACAATAACTCCTCAATCATGTGACTTTGTAAATGCCTTTGTAAACTGAAGCTCAGACTCAATCTTATGCCCTGAAGGTTCCCAGTCACTGAAGTCTCTTTATTAATCTCACATTAGCACACAGGACATCCCAGCCTGAAATCAGAATGCCAGTTCTCATCACAGTATTTATCTTTGTTATCAGAAGATCATACCACTTATTTTCCAAGAAGGTCCAATTATACTTTGCTTATTCTTCTTTCTGGAAAGAATTTAGTCAACTTCTGCCGCCTTGGTTTGGTGAACTAGACTTTTGTTTCTCCTATTAGAAAAGCATTATGTGGCCACCTCTCATAATTCACAATGAACCTCTCTCACCTGGTTTCTCTAGTTCCTAGTCACTACCTCTTTGGTCTGGACCTTCATGTTCCATGAGACAGGCTTTATTGTTCTCTGTGGCACTCAATCACCATCTATCAAACTATACACTGACCTATTTGTTTTGTTTTCTGTATCCCTCTGCTGGAATGTAGCTTCCATATGGGAGAAAAGAACAGTGCCTGATTCTTAGTGAGCCCTTAATAAATAATTGTTTAAAGGATGTATAAATGGTTTTATTTTATCTCTGGTCAATTGAGGGAAGGAAGAGTAGTATGGCTTGGAGTTGACTGAGCCAAGGGACACAGGGGAATGCTCAGTGTTAGAATCCAGGGTAAGACAAGGAATATTACTTAAGGAAACAGGAGATACAAGGGGGCAAAGAGACAATCTGAACCAAAGTTTACTGTAGAGGAGCTTTAAGACCTTAATCCTGGGGAGAATGCCGGGCACAAAGACCAAAGGGACGAAAGGGCAGTAACTAAGTTTGGAATTGTGCAACCTAGAGATTGGGCATACAGGTAGAAGGCAAGCAGGAGGGATGGGTGGGGCAGGTGTGCCCTGGACCCCTGCACCCACCTAAGCTATGCCAGGATGACCAAATTCAGCTTCCTGATTGTGTCTCCTTGTAAAATTAGTTTTAAAAAGCAGTCATTAAACATTTTTTTACATTAAAAAGTAACAAGTTGGAAATGGCTGTGGCTCAATTGGTTGGGCTCCTGTTTATCATATGCGAGGCCCCGGGTTTGATTCCCCGGGCCTCCTGGTAAAGGCAAGCCGGCCCGCGCCGCACAGTGATCTGATGGCTCATGCCACACAGGCCTGGCTCAGCAAGATGATGCAACAAAGGGAGACAAGCAGACACAGAAAAACACAAAGCAAATGGACACAGAGAGCACAAGCAGCAAGGGGGGTATAAATAAATAAATAAATAAAAATAAATCTTAAAAAAAAAAAAGTAACAAGTTATTATTGGCATTGGATAAGTTAGTACAGTCATTTCTCAGTGATAAGGAAATAGAGTACAAGTTAGGGTTAGCTGGGAGCACTAAAAGTAACAAAGTACCATTTCCCCTTGTTCATTATATCACAAAACCTGATAAATTCACAACCATTTGAGGCCTGGTTTGAATCTCAGAGTATTTTTTTTAATATGTTCCACTTTTTATTTTGAAACAATTTCAGACTTACAGAAAAGTTACCTAAAAAGAATTTCTTTTTCTCAGATTCCCTAAATGTTAACATGTTACAATTTTACCATATTTTCTTTACTATTCTGTGTGTGTGTATAATTGCTTTTTGGACCACTTGAGAATAGGTTGGAGACATAACGTCCCCTCATCCCCAACCATGTCTGTGTATATTTCCTAGAAACCAAGACATCCTCAGTACAATGACCATAATCAAGAATTAACATCAATTCACTACAATCATTTAATCTGTAGACTGTACGCAAATGTTGTCAATTGTCCCACTAAAGTCCTTTTAGCACCTGGCAGGAATGGGCCTGTACCATAAGCCCTGTTGTGTTCTGCCACTGTCTGGGAACAGCCCAGGAAGCAGCAACCACTGTCAGTCAACTCTGCTCCCTGTAGCAAGATATCTGGGTGGTGAATTTCAATGTCTGCTGCCTTGTGACCAAACAAATAAGGACTAGGGAATACCAGAGGCCCATCCTGAAGAGCTGCTTTCTTCTAGACTTCTTGTTAGGTCAGAAATAGAAACCCCTATACATTTAAGCCACTGTAAGTGAGGTTTTCTATTATTTGTGGCCAAAACCAGTCCTAACTGTATAATTCCCTAAAAGTGGAAATACCAGATTTTTATACCTGTCTTAGTTTCCTTGGCAGCTCACGCAAATACCATGCAATGGGTTGGCGTAAACAATGGGAATTTATTAGCTCAGTTTTGAGGCTAGGAAAAAATCTAAATCAAAGGTGTCATCTATTCAAAGCTTTCTTCCTGAAGACTGGCTTTCTGGGGCTGGCTGCCAGTGGTCCTTTGTCCTGGGTTCCATTGTCATATGGCAATGCACAAGGCAGCCTCTCCTGGCTTCTCCTTTCTCCTTCAGGTTTGTTGACCTTCAACTTCTTGTTTCCAATGGCTTTCTCTCTATTTTTCTGAATTTTATTCTGCTTATAAAGAACTCCAGTAATAGGATTAAGAACTGTTTATGTAATCTAAAGGTTCTTCAAAAATAACAAAATATATATATTTTTTTAAAAGACCTATCCTGATTGAGTTGGGCCACACCGTAACTGAAGTAACCTTACCAAAGTTCCTACTTACAATGAGTTCACACCCATAGGAATGGATTACGTTTAAGAACATGTTTTCCTGCGGTACATGCAGTTCCCAACAACCACAATACCTGTGTGTGTGTGTGTGTGTGTGTGTGTGTGTGTGTGTGTTTATATCAATCTAAATTCAAACTGCTCTCAAGAAAAAAATTAATGCATGAACTATGCAATTTACCAGTGCACTGTTTCCCTTCTGCACATTGGGTATGCTTCCTTTTTCTCAATTAAAAGCAAGTGTTTATTTTTGTATGAAGAAACTTACAGAATACTGATCACAGGGAACAATTTGCTAGTTGCACAGGTAATTATTGTTCATATATTTTAATATTGTTATTTTACATTTAGCTGGTCTACTCCATCTCTTTTTT
This sequence comes from Cabassous unicinctus, assembly GCA_029593785.1. Classification (NCBI taxonomy): domain Eukaryota; kingdom Metazoa; phylum Chordata; class Mammalia; order Cingulata; family Chlamyphoridae; genus Cabassous; species Cabassous unicinctus. The sequence goes on along the minus strand of JAQZBX010038632.1, from coordinate 1,556 downwards.
GGTTACTATTTGCATGAAATAACTTTTTCCAACCTTTCACTTTTTTTTTGTTTTGTTTCCTTTTTTTTATTATTAATATATTTTTTATTTTTTAAAAAAACATACTTAGATTACATAAATGTTACTTAAAAAATATAGGGGATTCCCATATGCCCCACTCCTTACCCCTCCAACATTTTCCCACATTAATAACATCCTTCATTAGTGTGGTACATTTGTTACAATTGATGAACACATTTTGGAGCATTGCCACTAAGCATGGATTATAGTTCACATTGTAGTTTACACTCTCTCCCACACAATTTTGTAAGTTATGGCAAGATATATAATGGTCTGTATCTGTCATTGTGATGTCATTCAGGACAATTCTCAAGTCTTGAAAAGGCCCCATATTATACCTGTTTTTCCCTCTCCCTCCCCTCAGAACCTCCAGTGGCCACTGTCTCCACATCAATGATATAAGTTCTTCCATTGCTAGGATCAAAATAAGTATATAGTAGAATACCAATAAATCTACTCTAGTCTATTGTTCATTCCCCAATCTTGAGGATCCTGGAATGGTGATGCCCACTCCAGCTCTAATTGAGAGGGGGCTTAGATCCCATGGGGCAGATGGATGGGACTATCTTGCTGGCAGTTGCAGACTCTCTCTGTTCCTTGGGATGGTCATTGTCCATCATCATCTCCTTGTTAGTTGTCCTGGGTGAGTCCAATGAACTGGAGAGTAGGTGTTGCAACTCTGTTGAGATTCAGGGCCCAGCTGGCACATGGACAGCCCAAAGATTTAAGTCTCTTGACCTACACTTACCAACTCTAGTACTAACTATAGGTTCAAATAGAAGAGACAGAAGAGTCATGTGTAGGGAAACCACAACTGAGTTCAACTCTGTCACACTGGGGAGCATAAATTCCAAAGTAGGACCCACTGATAGGGCACCAAACTCCAACCTTTCACTTTTAACCTGATTGTGTCCTTACGTCTGAGGTGGGTCTCTTGTAGACAACATATAGACAGCTTATATTTTTTATCCATTCTATCAGTCTATGTCTTTTGATTGGGGAGTTCAATCCATTAACATTCAGTGTTATTATTATAAAGGCATTACATACTTCATGCATTTTGTCCTTTGGTTCTCTATTGTCATTCCATTCTATTGTCTGTCTTCTTATCCTTTAGTTTACCCTTCCTAATAATCTTCATTTCCAAACTCTTCTCCAAATCTCTCACCCTTGTTTTTTCCTTTCAGGCTGCAGCACCCCGTTTAGTGCCTCTTGTAAATCTGGTCTTTTGGTAACATAGTCTATCAGTTTTTGTTTGTCTGTGAAGACTTTGAACTCATCCTCATTTTGAAAGGACAGCTTTGCCAGATACAGAATTCTTGGCTGGCAGTTTTTCTCTTTCAGTACCTTAAATACATCATACCACTTTCTTCTCTCCTCCATGGTTTCTGATGAGAAGTCCGCACTTAATCTTATTGAGTTTCCCTTGTATGTGATGCTTTGCTTTTCTCTTGCTGCTTTCAGAGTCCTCTCTTTATCTCTGATATTTGTCATTC
>JAQZBX010038631.1:0-23338 GCA_029593785.1 Cabassous unicinctus | reverse complement strand
GGAAAAGGCAATAATCATTTTCCAGGACCCCTGTTTTATACCTTAGACATCCCCTTCCCCATGAAACTAATTTGACACCAAATTATAATCCCTAGTTATTTAGTTTCCTGGCTCAAAAGAAAGTTGAGAGTCTGTATGTTTAACTGTTTTTACATTTAAAAGTTTTTTTCAGGTATTCATTCCAACCATCATAGCAAGGACCCTATTCCACATAAACACACACAAAAGCACTTAGATCATATCTCTTGAAGAGGTCAAATTTCTGGAGATTGGGCACTCAATCAGAAGGCAGTCAGTAGTCTGCCAGGGCCATTATATTTTGTTAGCACACAGGGCTGAAAAGCTGCATTCTGTTCATTTCCTGTGGTCCAAGTTCAAACATTCTTCCTAAGAAAGGTTGAGAAGTAATTGTTCCAGAGGAAATACATCACCATTTCAAGTGAGTGCTATGTGTGTCTAGTTTATCCGAATAGTTTCCACCTATTCCCCACCAACTTCCGGGCAGGTGAAAGCAAGTCCAGAGCCACATGTTGCCATGGCAATGGCATGTTTAAAAGATGACAAGGTAGCAAATGTCAGGACCTAACATTAGTTCCACTATGGTAAAGGTAATGGCACTTGTGGATATGTGATAAAGAATATAATCTGGTTGAAAACAGCAGGTTGGATGGAAACACTAAAATTGATTCCCATGTTCTTTTCTATAATGAAGTAATAATTTTTAGTCAATTCATAATTTGCCTCATATAAACAGTCAGTAGATGTCCCAAAGCAACATTTTGCCTCTGTGCTTGGTACTGGGATCTGGGAATCTTTTTCTTTCTTTTTTATTCCTTTCTGTTTTTTCCTAATTAAGGTAAGAAAAACTGAACTATACCAGTCAATATGAGCTCAGTTTAAGATTTAAAAAATCCACAATGACTAGAATTACGTTACTTCCTCTTTTAGTTTAAGCAGTTAACCATTCTAAGTCCAGGGCTTGGTGAGATTCCTGCTGATTAGGAGTCTGTCTGTCTCTGCCCCCTTTCTATTTTTATTGCTTTCTTTCCCATGGTGGCAGGATGCAATGGCCTGTGTGAGTGGATAACACACTCTCCTCTCCTGGTCCGGTTGAGTTCCCTTCTGAAATTCAAATGGGACCCTGGTAACTGAACTCACTGCAGAATTAGACTCTCAACCCTCTTCCAGATCACTCCCTTCTCCCAGGGGACCCTAAAAAGGCTCTTGGAAGCTTAATAAGCACTTCTGACTCTCCACCTCCCTTAGGGGAGATGAAATTTTGATAGTTTTCAGCATGGGACTAGTCAATTGCCTGACTACACCCCCTCCCAGGCCAACTTTCTCTATCCCCAGATGGTTAGGTAAACCAGGCTGCCTCAGCAGATTCACCTCTCCTCTCTTCCTGATACCCCCTCAAGCCAGCTGGCATGCGCCCCAAAGCCCAAAGTGGGTCCATGAAACCAAACCCACAGAAATTAAACCCCTCTCCAACACATCCCCTCTCCAATCCTTTCAAACAATGCTCGACCCCACTGGGTGGCCAGCAGGAATCAGAGCTCACAGTGGCTTCCTGTCCCAAGGGTGGGGCTTAACTGTCTGCAGTTTCCAGCCATAGAGCAAGAAACTCATGGTATTACCTTGAGAAACCTACCCCCCCATCCAGCTCCTTTCAGATCAATGCCCCATAGCCTCCTACTCTGTGGGTTCCCAAAACACCCCACTCACACAGGATCTTACACCCACTCAGCTGTCTCTTGTGAGAGAAGTAGTGAGCACCATTTTAAACTAACACCATCTTACTGCTTCTCCTCTCAACTTTAAAGTATTAAAAAATGTTAAGCATAGTTGTCTTGAGATGGTGAAAATGTAGGTAATATTTAACTTTTTTTTTTTTGCTTTTCTTTGTATTCTAAACTTTCTACAATGGACATATACTTTGAAGTGGATTACTTCATATAAATAACAACTCCCAGGATAAAAAACTTAATGGAACCTTTATTACCGGCCGGGTCATGCTCTTTATTAAGAGTCGCGCCTAAAATCTGGAGTCTGCAGTCTTTATAGACTTTCTTCTGGCACGCTCCAAACTTTCCCACGTGCACTGGAGACAGGACAAGATTGGTAGGTTTAAACATATAATTTCTACATGGGGGTTCTGATCAAAGCAAGCAAGCAGAGTTACAGAAGCAGATATTTGCCTTTAGCATCTCAGCGGGGGGTGGGGTGGGGGGAGTGAATGACCTTTTCCCAGCAGGAGTGGTGCCATTTCCCCATTAGACCAGGATGGGGGTCCAGGTTTTTAATGACCACACATATTTTAAAAGCTTGGGGTTCCTGCTGGGGAGAATTGGTGTGGTCTTGTTTCCTTTTCAACTTCACTTTTGCTTTTTTTAAATTTCAAAACGTGTATCTTCTAGGCTCTACCTCCATGAGTCTGCTCACTATCCTTAGTTCATATCAGTGAGCTAATGCAATATTTGTTCTTTTGTCTCTGGCTTATTTTGCAGTAAGATTCTTTCTCCTGTAAAATAATTGCAATGATGGGCACCTGACATTACTCATTTGTCAAGTCCTTTGGATCTGTACAGCACAAAGTGTAATTTATACTGTAAACTGGAGAATTTGGTTAGTAGCAAAGCTTCACTATTGGTTCCTCAAATGTAACAAATGTACCATATTAATTTAAGAGGTTAATAATAGGGGTAACTATGTGTGTGTGGGGGGGTTATATGAGAATTCCCTATATTTTTCATGTAATTTTTATGTAAACATAAACTTAAAATTTCTATAAAAATAAAAATAAAATTTCAAAAATTTCGAAAGTTATTCATAAAATGCGGAAACAATTTGCAAAGACTGGCAAAAGTGATTTGCTGTTTTTTTTTGTTTGTTTGTTTGTTTGTTTTATGTTAGTTTGATTTGCTAGCTCCAGGCACTCGAGGGAATCTCTGCCATATCATTGTATATTTACAAACTTAAGGAAGAGACAATTCAGAGACTGCCCCAGAGTTCACAAGTGTGGCGAGAGAGCCTGAGCTCCTCCTGAGGCAAAGGTCAGCAAATCAGCAAAGAAACAAGATTCAGAATCACTATGTCCCATGTTTACTTTCTTTTCATTTCTCAGGACAGTTCAGCACCTTCCCTAGAAGCAATAGTTCAGGAAGTACTTCCAGGGTTCCTGACATGTGGCCAGGCTCTGAATCCATGAGGCAGCTGCAACCAGTGAGAAGTGGTTGGTTTTGCAAGTCCACCAGGAGAGCTGACCTCTCGGGGTCAGCCTGCTGTGGATTTGGATCATATAAAGCCTTAATAAGCCCTGTCCATGATGGAGAAAACAAGATGAGGCTCCTGGATGACACACCCATGGCCATGCCAGGCTGTCTCCTCTTTTTGTTCTTTTTCAATGATGTCATGGGGCTCAACATGATCATAGGGGGCTGAGCTAGGGAAAGAATAAAACTGAATAGCCTGGGAGAGGAAGGACATATATATATATATATAGACACACTCACTGTAGTAAAAGAAAGTGGGGCCTTAAATTTTCAATTCAGATAAAATCATTCTGACATAAAATAATCTGTCCTAATGTTAAATAAGCAATAATGCAAATTCAACAATGTTGTTGTTGTTCTTGTTGTTACTATTATTGTTTTATTTTGCCTGGGCATAGCCAGGAAAACTAGATCCTGAGAATTAATTGCACAGTTTCACAGTGTCAGTTCAATGAAAATTTTTCCATACTTGTAGTCTAAACCAGAAGAACAAAATAAAGAAAACTACTTTATATGTGGTTGAATAAAATATCATATAATATAGGATAGCATTACAAATATATTTTCTGTGTTTGAAACTTGGAAACCTAATGGCATTACATAGAACAGATGTAGTGGAGAATCTCTAGGGTTTCAATGCTTTTAAGCAAGAAGGGGAAACCTTATATATTACAGGAATCTGTGGTTTCCACAAATCATCCTTGAAACTGAGTCTCTGCTGTGGTTTGGCCATGAGCACCCCCTGCAGCTCAGCCCCTTCCTGCAGGGGAGGTTTGTGTCTGGGCTCACACTGACTTCCTCTCACTGTGTGTCTTGCACAGTAATACATAGCTCTGTCCTCAGCAGTCATGGAGCTCAGCTGCACAGAGAAATAGTTCTTGGACGTGTCTCTGGAGGTGGAGAGTCAGCTCTTGAGTGCTGGAGTATAGACTGTACCCTCATTATAGCATATTGTTGACAACCACTGCAACCCTGTCCCTGGAGGCTGACAGATCCAAACCCAGCAGTAAGGACTGGTTGTGATGGAGATATCAGAGACAGAGCAGGTGAGGGACAGGGTCTGGGAGGACTTCACCAGTCTTGGGCCTGAATCTAGTAGCTGTCCCTGGGACAGGACACCTGAGGACAAGGAGAACAGTGAGTCTTGTGCTCAGAGGCAGCATCCCCTTTACCTTCATCATTGAATCCTGAGACACTCACCTCTGGGAGCTGCCACCAGAAAGAGGAAGAACCACAAGAGTTTCATGTTCCTTTGTGCAAGGCCCATGATTTGCAGACAATGTTTTGAGTTTCAGGCTGTCCTGGATTTAAGGCCATGTGTGCTGTGCTGTCATCAGTTGACCAAAGTGGTGATTTGCATGTGGGAGGAACTTTTGTATGTAAAGGTCAAAGGGGCCAGGGGAGCTCCCTGTCTCTGGGGCTCCTCTGGAAGGAGGATGCAGGTTGATCTCTAGGAGAACACAGTCCACTTCCTGGGTCCCACTTCACTAAGTAAGGGGATTTCTTTACCTAGGCCATGAAAACTTCCTGAAGGAGCTGGTAAGGGAGGTGGATGCAGCCAAGGAACAAGGATGTCTTTGGAAATTTTGTCAGTGTGCCTCTACTCTAATGGAGATACACAATTATCAAATACCCAACACAAATACATGGCCTGTAATCTGATCAATAAATCTGCTGATCCATTATCTGCTCTGTTGGCTTATTTTATTGGATATTCTAAAGTTTGAAGCAGCAGCTAAATGTATCTAACAAATTGAAGTCAGACAAACTGTGTCCAATCCAATATGTCACAATTCAAAATGACTTTATTTGACTGACTTAATGAGAATGAATAGTTCTTCTTAGAATATAGGACTTTTATAAAATGTATCCTTAGTAATTATTGTTCAATTGAAATTTCTGAAGACAATCTCACATGCAGTTAGTTCTTATTACTCCTACCAGGTTCCTAAACCTGCTTATTCCCTGTACTTAGCTGAATCTGCAGGGATACCCTGATTCTCAGGACTTTCTCCTTAGGTAAAACTTTAAGGAACACAAATCCCCCACTGATTTACAAATAGAGAGAGTCAGTGGAGTGTCATCAACACACCAATATGTTGGATCAGTGCTCTTGGTTGAATTTTGTCTCCCCAAAACACATGGCATGTTCTAATGCTAGTTGTGTGAATGTGACTTTATTTGGAAATAAATTATTTGAAGATGTTGTTAAGATAAAGTCAAACTAGATTATATTTGGCCCTAATCCAAAATGATTTTGTGTCCTTTTAAGAAGGAAAGAATTGGAGATAGACAGACAGACTCAAAAAGGAAACCATGTGATGACTGTTTTAGGAATTGAAAGGCCCAGGATTTAGGGCAAATACCAGAGGCAAGGAGGAGGAGGAGGGGAAGGGTTCTCCCCTAAAGACATCAGAGTTTTAGCCTGCAGAACTGCAATTTAATATATTTATATTGCATTTAGCCATCCAATTTGTGATACTTTGCTCAAGCAGCCCTAGAAATCTATCCAATAATCTATTATTCAGGGGTCCCATGGAAGCCCAATTCCTGCTTTCCTGACAATGCCAGTGAATTTTGAATTCAGGGACAATGGTTTCCCTAAGTGGGGAAAATAACATGCAGATGCTTATCAATATAGCAGCACAGTGAATGGTTTGCAGAAGGGATGAGCTCCTAATGGCTAAAGGGTAGCTCCCTGCACAGTTATCAGGTCCATTGAAAAATCTCCTGACAGCTGCCCTCCTGAGGCCTGTTTCACTGAATCTGGGATCTTGGCAGAGAGCATAGAAGTCAATAGTATTGACAGTCTAGCAAAGCTCCCTCTCCACTTGCCCTGTGACCCTCAGTATGTGACCTCAGCCCTATGGGCTTCAGTCTGGTAAGACAAAGCAGAAACATTATTTGTGGATTTTATAGTAGGGACTCAGAGATGTTTCCTGTTATCATCACTGTTGTTAGTGTAAGAATGTGGAAACCTATGTGAGCCCTCACCTCTGTCCTCCACAATAGCACCAGGGCACCTGTTCTGGCCCTGTCCTTGACATGTCACTCCAGTATGACTGGGGTAAGACAACACCCTCTGCCCCAGGAACCCAAACTCTACATTTGCCAGTTTAATCCTGTTGTTTCTAAGGATCCCTTTTCCCTTATGTAAAAAGTTTCAGGAGAACAGCCTTGAATGCAGCATATGGCAACCTCTCTATTCAATATTGTTAAGTGAATTACATAAAAAACATACTCCATGCTGGAATGTAGGAAACGGAAAAGTCAACAGAAGTAGGATGAGAAAGTATGAGAAAGACAGGACAAATCAGGACCTGCTCATTAAGAGCTGGAAATGTGGGCTGACCTGCCATGGGAATGGGGAGGGGCAGGGATGGCATCCAACATCCAGAATGAGGTTTACCTGTTACTCACCAGGTGGTCACATAGGATTATACAGATCCTCAATTGGGTGTCCTGGGTTTTAGGAGCTGATGAACTCAGAGGAAAAGTTATCTAAATTTTTGCTAACAGAGAAAAAATCTAAGAGGAGTGCATATGTTTATGTGGGTGAGTGTGTGTTTCTAGAGACTGCTCACCCTCAAGAAAGAAATAGATATATATTAGGCCACCAGGAAGAAATTAGCTTTTGGCACTTGTGGACATTATTAGGCAATGCTGTGGTCAGACACCATCACTTGATTTTTTATCACACACTTTTTTTAGAAGAACCACCTGAAATGACTATTTTGTAATAGAAAAGGTAAAGAAGTATATATTTTAAATTAACTATTTTTATTTTTAAAGAAGCTTTAGATTGCATAAATGTTACATAAAAATATAGCGTATTCCTATATGCCCCATCCCCTCACCCTCCCACACTTTCCCACATTAACAACATCCTTCATTAGTGTGGAACATTTGTTACAATTGAACATATATTGAAGCATTGCTACTAACCCTGGAATATAGTTTACATTATAATTTATACTCTGTCCCACACAGTTTTGCAGGTTATGACAAAATATACAATGGTCTGTATCCATCATTGCAATGTCATGTGGGACAACTCCAATGTTCCAAAAATGTCCCCATACTATACCTATTCTTTACTCTCCCTCCTCTCAGAACCTCTGGTGGCCACTGCTTTTATATCAATGATAAAAGTTCTTCCATTGTTGGAATAACATTTTAATGAGATTCTTTTGTAGATTAGCAGTAATGAAAATGCTGGATGAAGTAGCACCATGACCAGAGAGAGAAGTAAGAGATGTTGGTGGAATTCATGCTGAGAAGATGGGAAAGTGCCATCTGATGGTTTATTTTTATTTTCACTGTAAAATGTAGAGAGTAGGAACTAAGTTTGGAATGTGAGCTAACAAAAAGTTGAGTCCAGATGTTAGAGGATAATGGGGTGACATTATTAAAATCATGAAAAATGAAGCATGGCCTGTCAATAGAAATACAGCAAATAACAGGTGATCTGTGTGTCTCCCCAAATCCTGGGCCTACTGAATTAATAAACCATCACTTTCCTCCAGTTCCTTACTCCCTAAGGCATCAGTAAGTCTTAGAAACCTCCCTTTTTTGTTTGCCTCTCATTGCCTTCTTCAGTTAGGAAAAAAATTCCCAAAGGAGTAAAATATTATTAGATCCATCAAAATCATGGCTAAATTCTTATTTTAGACTATGTTTTGAAAAAGGAGAACTCTGCCCCTGAGCGGAATCCCTTCCCAGGCACCCACACCTGCTCTAGGTCTGGGCCCTGTGATTAGTGGATCTTGGGTGCCCCCTGCAGGCCAGCACCCACCCTGCAGGGAGGTTCCTGTTGGGCTGACAGGGCATTTTCCTCACAGCTTCTCTGCTCAGTGTCACCTGGCTGTACCCTTTGCTTCAGACTGATCTTTAGAGACACCACAGACAGTTGATACCATCTCTTGACATACTGAATTTTCCTTAACAACCCAGCATACTCTTCAGGTAGACAAAACACAGGACACTGTGCAACCATAAGGGGGACCTTCCCTGGAGCCTGCCAGATACTTTGACACAGTCACAGTCATGGTGAATCCAGAGACTTTCACGAGGTCTCTCATCTTCCCTGTTCTCCTCTGTTTTGAAGGTTACAACAGAGAACAGGTGCACACACAAGACCATGGGGCTCAAAGCCCACACACAAATCTACTATACCCATAACACATGCACACAGACATACACACAAAACACACATAGACATACATGGACATGTTACATGTGCACACTCAAACACCTGTTATACCTAGTATACACAGGCTAAAACTCACACACATGCACATTCCTGTGCACACACATTTATTATTCCAATAAAACACCCACTCACAAATACATCCAGAGACAGGTGTGTGCACACACATGTTTGCATTCACAGATACACACCTATACACATACCTTCACATGTACACACAAGTGAACACACATACACATGCTCTCTCTGACTTTTGCAGCTCTGGACTCTGAATTTGTCATTCATCCCTGTGTCCAGCACATAGTTAAAGCCCCCCATGCTGACCCTAGACTTGCATAGGTACCTTCCTTTGGCAAATAGGCCAAAATAGAACATGAATAATCTGATACGTGGCAAGTGCTTGCTTGTTGGGTTTGCCTTTCCCTGCTTTGCCTGGGAGCCCTGCAGATGCCCCATTAGAGCAGCCAGGCCTGCCTGTCATGGGTCAGGAACACATGGGGATCCATGCAGTCAGTGCAGCCAGGACGCACCCACCTCACATGTCTAAGAGGTTCCCCTGGAAACACAGCCCAGCAAATGGATGTTCTCAGTGGTTCTCAGGAGGCACAGGACCCCTGTGCAGAGCATCCTTCCCAGGAGCAGAAGCAAATGCTGGACAGGGAATGGGGGGCCCAGAACAGGGAGCTTAGACTCCTTTTCTCTTGCTGTTTTCAGAATCCTCTCTTTTCCTCTGATATTTGTCATTCTGTATAATAGGTGTCTTGGAGTAGAAATATTTGGATTTATTCCTTTTGGGGTGTGTTGCCCTTCTAGGAAATTGATATGCCCAAGTTCTTCAAATTTTTAACTATAATGTTACCTATGACCAAGCATTTCTATTGCTTTTCATCTACCCAAGAGAAATGATATCATATATCAGCCAGAAGAAGTTGTACAAAATGTTCAGAGAAACATTATTTGTTATAGCCCCTACTTGGAAACAACCCAAATATCCATGAACTAGTGATTTAATAAAAATTGGGAGCATATATATAAGGTGGAATATTATTTAGTAATTATAAGTTAAGTTCAGTTATTTATGCAAGTACATGAAAGAACATTGAAAATATTTTGCTAAATGAAAGAAGGCATTTAGTAAAGATCACTTATTTTATTATTCTATTTATTTGGAAATTCAAGAATAGTCAAACCCATGCAGACAGAAAACAAATAGTGATTTCCAGAGGATGGGAGAGGGGGAATGGAGAAAGACTACTATTGGATATAGAGATTTGTCTGTGGTGTTGTATTGCTATAAAATTGTATTAGGGTGAGGTTGTACAACTCTGCTAACATAATAACAATAACTGAGCTGTCAAGTTAAAATATTTAATGAACATGCTATACAAACTATATCTTAATAAAGTGGGAAATATGCTCAAAATCACATTCATATGTTTACATGCATTTTTTCAAATTCATTTAACCACAGGAAAGATTTCCTGAGAGAGACATTAAGATAATTTGTGAACTTGATAAATAAAATAGAAAGAAATGATTCACAGGAGGATGAACAAGGAGGATGAGCAAAGTATGAGTGAGGAGGACTCCTACTGTGGCAGGACAAGTGTTACCAGGTTTCTTGTGCACGTGCCCCTGCCTGGACCCCTGTACTTGTTGGCTACAATCCTGAAAGCAGAGTTTTTGTATGGGATCTAACTGTTTTTTCTTCACTGTGATTCTCTCACACAGTGATACATGGCTGTAGCTTCACAATACTTAATATGCAATATTTAGATCTATCAACACCCCAATTTCTAAGTATTTTTGTTCAAAGATATACCTATAATTATTATTATCATTTCTTTTAGTTCAGTCATAGATTTTAACAGATTAAGCAGGGCAAGGTCTGTGGTTGGTTGCCTTCAGAGAACAGAGATGAGTGTTCTGGAAGAGCTGGGTCTCAATGATAACATTCAGGAAAACTGATCTCTTATTATGTGATATGCAGTGTTAAACACTTACACCCATAATGCTATTTCATTTTTACCATAGAATATCTGGTATTTACTTATGTTGCACCTGCTTATGATTTTATATTCCCATGACAAACTGAAAGGACCACATTTACTTGTGTTATTCATCCCAATTAGTTATGATATCTGCACACTTTTCAGTACAATTGAAAGTTCCTCTAGCAGGCACCTGGTGGACTTTTCCAGCTCCAGCTCCTGCAATTGCATTAAGGGCTGGATCATGGAACAACACTTTCTCTCATAAAAGCTCATATGAGAGAACTCCAAGATGAATTCTGTACCTACTAGTTTAATCCACATTCTACAAGATCATATCAGGGACAAGAACCATATCATGGACAGGCCATGGTCCAACTGCCGTTGTGTCAGTCAAGAGTGACAGCTGGGTACCTTTGTCCTCCAGAGCAGGACAACTGCATGATATCACAAAGCATCCCTGGGACTCACTCCACCTGCTGAGTGCCTGCTCTATGCTCATCACCACAGGAAACTCACAATGTCCTGCATATTGATGGATCTTCTTTATGACCACTAACCAAGGTCATGGAAGGACATAATCTTAAAAAGTGATCATAAATATACCTAGAAACCAAATGAAACAAAACAAAACCCAAACTGACACACAATGCACGCAGCACAGCACAGTTATACACAAAAAGTGAGGGACTTGTGCCACCAGTGGAGGATGGGGACCAGCCTCCGTGGTGTGGAGTGTTCTACTTATGAATCTTCTCTGCAGAAGGGCCTTCTCCTCCTTTCATTCTTTCAAGGATGTTGCAGGATGCACCTCTGGTCTCCTGGAGCCCCCAAACAGGTGCTTTAGATAGCTCTGGGTGATTGCTAATTGCCATAAAGCATGACCTGATGCTAGGAGTTCCTTACTATGCAACCATCTTGCTGAGTGCTGCCCTATTATTTCATTTTGATAGACTTTCAGATGAGGAATGGAGAGGCATATCTCTCCCTATTGTAACAGCTGGGCAATATGGAGATAATTCTGGGTCCACACAGAGGCATACCATCATTGTAGAGTCTCCAAAACCATGTGGCCATTCACCTCAGTGATGAGATTTAGGCGAGATTTGAGATTTGAGCTGATGATGCGATTAGTTGATATTTTGGTGATGTTGAGATGAAGTGCATTAATATGCCATGTTGTATTAGTCAGGGTTCTCTCGGGAAACAGAATCAAGAGGAGATATCTGTCAATAATATGAGATTTTATATGAGTCTCTCATACAATCATGGAGATGCACAAGTCCAGGTTTCACAGGCAGGCTCCAATGAAAGTCCAATGAAAGATCCTTGATGAGTTTCTGGAAGAAGATGGCTGTCCAAAGATGAGCTTGGAAATTCTCTCCCAAATGTTGAAATCGCTTCTCCTTTTAAGGTATTCAACTGATTGAATAAAAGCATCATCTATTGCTGGTGCAATCTCCCTGATTGATTCAGATATAATCAGCCATCTGCACAGTAAACTTATTGGCGATCGAAGTCCATAAATGCTCTTGTATTACAATTAACCCAGTGCTTGGTGGACCAAACACCTGGACACAATTTCCTGGCTGAGTTGACACATTAGCCTAACCATCACAGTCTACCCCTTGTCAACTCAGCAACCATGCACACTACCTTAAACCACACTTAGTCTCTAAATAAAAACAATAACAGACAAGCATACAAAAATATTTCCACCTAATAATGTTCAACTCACCTGCGTACAACCAAAAATGCATTAATTCACCACAGAATAGGGTGTAAATCCTTGGGTAAAATTCACTCTTAAACTTGACATCCTTTAATATTATGACATGAAATTAATACAACTTTTCATATGATAGGGGAAAAAGTTGGGGAAGAAAACAAATTCATTTGTGTACATATACAATCATGCTAATAACAAAACAAGGAAGAAGGGTTCATGACTATTACAGTCCTCATTTCTGTAACTGGTCACATGGTTGAAGTTCATATTTATCACTTCTTCCACCACCCATTCCATGTTCCCATTACCCTCAGCAAGCACTTCAGCTGGCCATGGTTCTTTGCCTGGTGGGGTGACCCAAACTTTCATTCCTGAAGTTTCTGGGCCATTGTTAATCCAGCTTGGATTGGTTTGTTGCAATTTTCCATTGACTTTAATCACAGCGCATGGCAGTACTAGGAGATGCCCTAGAGGATTTCCCGAATTCCAGGCAAACTCTTCTTTACCCCCAATATGTAGATGTACTCTTATTTCTCCTTGAGAGTCAGGATCAATCACCCCAGCAAGTACAGTAATTCCCTTCTTTGCCTGTTGATTCACAAGGAAGAGGAGCCCAAAGTGGCCAGGTGGCAGTTTTAACTTCCAGTTCAATGGAATCATTGTTGTGTTCCCTGGTGGCAGCACTCCTCCTTTTGGGACTAAAACCTGTAGACAAACAGAGCTTAAGGTTGCAGGGACAGGAAGCAAAAATATTCCTAATGGGTCACTAAGGGTAGTAGTGAGTGGTGCTACTCCTATTTCCACCCCTTGATTCCTGGGCCCATGAATCCTGGTTATGGGAGAAACAGCACCATAGAGTGGATGCTGATTTAGAGCATATACAGCCACCTGGAGAACATTGCCCCTGCCCTGCTAGATATTGCCACCTAGTTGGTGCCAAAATTGAGTCTTCAAAAGGCCATTCCACTGTTCTATTAATCCAGGTGCTTCAGGGTGATGGGGAACATGGTAACACCAGTGAATTCCATGGGCATGGGCCCATTTCCACACATCATTTGCTGTGAAATTTGTTCCTTGATCAGAAGTAATGCTGTGTGGAATGCCATGGCAGTAGATAAGACATTCACTATGTCCATGGATGGTAGTTTTGGAAGAAACATTGCATGCAGGAAATGCAAACCCATGTCCAGAGTATTTGTCTATTCCAGTTAAAACAAATCAGTGCCCCTTTCTTGGTTGACGTGGCCCAATGTAGTCAACCTGCCACCAGGTAGCAGGCTGGTCACCTTGAGGGATGGTGGCATATTGGGGGCTGAGTGTGGGTCTCTGCTGCTGGCAGATTGGGCATTCAGCAGTGGCTGTAACCAAGTCAGCCTTGGTGAGGGGAAGTCTATGTTGCTGAGCCCATGCATAACCTCCATGACCACTTTGTTTATGAGCCCATTGGGCAATGACAGGAGTGGCTAGGGAAAGAGGCTGAGAATTAGCCACAGAGTGGGTCTTCCTCTGCTGAAGTCACCCTCTGGTGAGCATTCACATGGGTCACAAATATGTTCATGTTTTTTTGTCCAGTCAGAAAGGTCTATCCACATACCTCCGCCCCAGACCTCTTTGCCACCAATTTTCCAATCATGTTCCTTCCAAGTCCATGACCAGCCAGCCAAACCATTGGCAACAGGCCAAGAATCAGTGTACAAATGCACCTCTGGCCATTTCTTCTTCCAATCAAAATAAACAACTAGGTGCATTGCTCGAAGTTCTGCCCACTGGGAGGATTTGCCCTCACTGCTACCCTTGAAGGATGTCCCAGAAAAGGGCTGCAGTGCTGCAGCTGTCCACTTTAGGGTGGCACCTGAATATTATGCAGAATCATCTGTAAACCAGGCCCGAGTTTTCTCATCCTCAGTCAACTGATTGTAAAGGACTCCCCAAGAGGCCAAAGCTGTGGGCTTTTGGAAGAGAAGGTAACATGGCAGGGGTGGTGACCATGGGCATTTGGGCTACTTCCTCATGTAACTTACTTGTGCCTTCAGGACCTGCTTAAGCCCAATCTTGTATATATCATTTCCACTTTATTATGGAGTGCTGCTGTGCATGCCCAACTTTATGGTTTAGTGGATCAGCAATACCCAGCTCATGATAGCAACTAAGGTCTCATGGTAACTTGATGGCCCATGGTTAAGCATTCAGTTTCTACTAAGGCCCAGTAGCAAGCCAAAAGCTGTTTCTCAAAAGGGGAATAGTTATCTGCAGGGGATTGTGTATTAGTTAGCCAAAGGGGTGATAATGAGAAATACCAAAAATAGGTTGGTTTTTATAAAGGGTATTTATTTGGGGTAGAAGTCCACAGATACCAGGCCATAAAGCATTAAGTTACTTCTCACCAAAGTTCATTGCCACATGTTGGAGCAAGACAGCTGCCAATGTTTGCCAGGGTTCAGGCTTCTTGGGTTCCTCTCTCCCTGGGGCTGCATTTCTCTCTGGGCTTAGCTCTTCTGGTTTCTCCACAAGGTCAGCTGTAGACTATCAGGCAAATGGCTCACTTCTCTTCTCCTGGGGCCTTTTCTCCAACATCAAAACTACTACATCAAAACTCTAACATCAAAACTGCTTCTCAAAACCTGCCACTCAAAACTGCTTCAACTCTGTTCTTACCATGCCTTTTATATTTGATTCCCACCCACCAAGGGGTGCGGCTCAACACCCTACTGACATGGCCCAGTCAGCACCCTAATCATAACCTAATCATGACCAGATTAACAGATCAGTTTACAAGCATGATCCAATTATATTTTTATAATTCATAATTGCATCAAGTTGCACATTGGCTATAGATGGAAAGGCTTTGCTCCAAAATCCTAAGGGTCTGCAATGTGATTCCCCTGTAGGGGTCTGCCAAAGGCTCCAGACAGCCAGACAGCATCTCTATTTGCCATTTAAACTTCCAGCACCATTGGATCTCCTGGATCATATGGACAAAGTGGTAGTGCAGCTTGCACAGCAGACTGGACCTGTTGCAGGGCCTCCTCTTGTTCTCATCCCCAATCAAAACTATCAGCTTTTCTGCTCACTCAGTAAATGGGCCAGAGTAGCACACCCAAATGAGGAATGTGTTGTCTCCAAAATCCAAAGAAGCCAACTAAGTGTTGTGCTTCTTTTTTGGTCATAGGAGGATGCATCAGCTTATCCTTTACTTTAGAAGGGGTATCTTGACATGCCCCACACCACTGGACACCTAGAAATTTCTCTGAGGTGAAAGGACCCTGTATTTTTGTTGGATTTATCTACCATCCTCTCTCATGCAAATGCCTTACCAATAAATCTAGAATCTTTGCTACTTCTTGTTCACTAGGTCCTATCAACATGATATCATCAATATAATGGACCAGTGTGATGTCTCGTGCGAGGGAGAGATGATCAAGACCCCTGTGGACAATATTATGACATGGGCTGGAGAGTTGATATACCCCTGAGGCAGGACAGTGAAGGTATACTGCTAGCCTTGCCAGCTGAAAGCAAAGTCTTCCTGGTGGTCCTTACTAATGGCAATTGAGAAAATGTCATTTGCCAGATCAACAGCTGCATACCAGGTACCAGGGGACTGTTGATTTGCTCAAGCAATTATACTACATCTGGGACAGCAGCTGGAATTGGAGTCACCACCTGGTTAAGTTTATGATAATCTGCTGTCATCCTCCAAGATCCATCTGTTTTCTGCACAGGCCAAATAGGAGAGTTGAATGGGGATGTGGTGGGAATCACCACCCCTGTATCCTTCAAATCCTGGATGGTGGTACTAATCTCTGCAATCACTCCAGGAATCCAGTATTGCCTTTGATTTGCTATTTTGCTAGGTAGGGACAGTTCTAGTGGCTTCCACATGGCCTTTCCAACCATAATAGCCCTCACTCTACAAGTCAGAGATCCAATGTGGGGATTCTGCCAGTTTCTGAGTATGTTTATTTCAATTATACATTCTGGAACTGGGGAAATAACCACAGAATGGGTCCAGTGACACATTGGACCCACTGTGAGATGGACCTGAGCTAAAACTCCATCAGTCACCTGACCTCCATAAGCCCCTACTCTGACTGGCAGACCACAAGTGATGTTTTGGAATTAATGTCAGTTCTGAGCCAGTGTCTAATAATCCCCAAAATGTCTAATCATTTCCTTTTCCCCAATGCACAGTTACTCTGGGAAAAGGCCATAGGTCTCCTTGAGGAAAGATGGGAGGAAGATTAACAGTATAAATTTTTGGTACTTTAACAGGATCCTTCACCAAGGGGACCTGGCCTTCTCCTCATTCAAGGGGCTCTGGATCTGTAAACTGTCTCAAGTCTGGGAATTGATTAAGGGGACATGATTCTCTGAATCTGTAATTTGAGTTAGGGTTTTGTTCACTCAACCTAGAACCCTTCTGCTTATACAGATCAAGAAGAAATTTAGTAGACTGCCCATGTATTTCACTTCTAGGTACCCCATGATGTATTAGGCAATGCCATAATTCCATGTGACTCAGACTATTCTGAGTGCTGCTTTGAATCGGCCTTTCATTGTGGTAGCCATGCCTACCTTGCCTTTGGTGATTAACTGCCAGTACTTGACTATTACTAGACTGAGATCTGATCATCCCCATAATTTTTAAGGATTCTAATTCCATTACAACCCTCCCTAAAGTAATATTTGAAGTACAGAGAAGAGCAACCACAGAGCTCTTCAGAGAAGATGGGTTAGTCTTACAAATTTATTCCTCACAGTCCTGGTTAAAGGTGTGTCCTCTGGACATTCCTGGGGTGGGTGAGCAGGTCTCAAATGGTAAATCCATTCTAGTATTCCAATTTCACTAGGTCTTTGAATCCTCTCCTCTACTGTAGACCAGGGCAAATCAGGCATCTCAACCTCAGACATGCTAGGCTATCGTTTGGTCCTTGTTTGAGTCAGCCACCCAAACAAACTGTTACAGCCTTTCTAACCCCTCGAGCTACAGTGTTGAATCCAGAATTTCTGCTTAGTGGGCCCATATCAATAAATTCAGCCTGATCCAACTTTATATTCCTTCCACCATTATCCTATACCTTTAGTACACATTCCCACACATATTCCCTGATTTCTGTTTATATAATTTGGAAAACTCATGCAGTTCTTTCAGAGCATAGTATACTTCCTCATGGGTCACACTTTGTATTTCACCTTTGGGGGCTTGTTGTGATTTTAGTATAGTAATAGGTCTGGAAGACCAGAGGGTGGGGGGGTGGGTAAGGAGAAGGATTTGAAAGCTACTGACCTCAAGGCATTCCTCTGCATTTTCTTCTGGTGAGACAAGATTAATCTCTTCAGGCAGTGGTTGGAAGGCAGATTCCTCAGGGCAGACTGGAGGTTGGGCAGTGCATCCTGGAGTTTGGCTGGTACCTGCCTCAGGGCTGGGAGGAGGTCCACACTCCCTGGGGCAGGCTGGAGGCTGAGTGATGCAAGGTTGACAAGGGTGGTCTGAACAGGGCAGGCCATTGCAGGTTTATCTGGTGAAGTCTCAGCAGAATTTAGGGTTCCAATGTCCCCACCAATATCATCATCATCTCATATGTCTCCATCCCAATCCTCAGCATTCCACTCCTTTCCAATCAATGCCTTTACTTTAATTGCAGAAACCCTGTGGGGTTGCGATTTTAGTTTTCTTTCTAATTCTGCTACTCATGCAATGAGAGTCTGGGTTTGATTCTCAGATATCTCAAGTCAGTGGCTACAGGAGACAAAGTTTTCTTTCAGAGCACACATGACAACTTTCACATCATTCATGTGGCATTTCAGTTTCAAATGTGAAGACTTTAGCACATCTCTTTATTTTATAACTGTATCCAGAGTATCTAGGAATAGCCAGCCAACATTATTATACCTTTTGGCTCCCCAAAATTCTGTTAAGGTGTTGAAAACACTCTCACCCAGATCGTTGCTTCTTATAAGCATGGATGTAGAATTCAGTGATGCTGTTTTGTGTATCTCTATTGCCAGTTCATGCCATGGACTGTTAGCAACTTCTTCATTATTGGAAAGGGAGTCATTAGCACCCTTGTGTCCAATTGGAGTAGAAGGCTAATTGCAAAACTCACAGAACCACCTCAGACATCCCATGTTTAAGACTCTGTTCCTCAAGAACCACTCCTGATACCAAGCTATATTAGTCAGGGTTCTCTTGGGAAACAGAATCAACAGGAAATATCTGTCAATAATACGAGATTTTATAAGAGTTTCTCATGCAAACGTGGGTATGCACAAGTCCAGTTTCCACAGGCAGGCTGCAAACCAGAGGCTCCAATGAAAGTCCCATGAAAGGTCCTTGATGAGTTTCTGGGAGAAGTTGGCTGTCCAAAGATGAGCTGGTAAATTCTCTCTTGAATGTTGAAATCACTTCCCCTTTTAAGGCACTCAACTGATTGAATAAAAGCATCGTCCATTGTTGACGCAATCTCCCTGATTGATGCAGATGTAATCAGCCATCCAAATAGTAAACTCACTGGTGATCAATGTCCATAAATGTTCTTGTATTACAATTAACCCAGTGCTTCCTGGACCAAACACCTGGACACAGTTACCTGGCTGAGCTGACACATTAGCCTAACCATCACACACATGTTGAGTGATTTCATAAAAGTTTCAGTGAGGAAGGAATTTTTTGCTTGTAATCCCCTGTGATTTTTAGTTGTCATGTACCAGCAACATGCAATGGACTCAGCATGGAGGTTATTTTAATTTTCCCAGACATGTGCACTAACCCTTCTAGCTCTACTGGTGTGGAGGGGTTAAGAGTTTCATGAATAAAATGTCTTACTTTCCATCATGGAATCTCCTAATTTGGTGAGACAGCAGGTTGGGAATCAGCATGTACTGACATAAAATAAAACACTGTGTATTAATTTTATAACTGCTGAAACAAATAAACACAATAGTATACAACACACAATTATTCTCATTTTTCCCACACTCAGAATTCTAAATTAGTTACACTGTGGCAAAAACAGGGGGTCCACAGGGAGTCTTACTCTCTCTGGAATCTCCAGGGGAATATCTCTTTTCTTGTCCTTCATCACTTCTAGAGAGCCATTCTTTGGCTCATGTTCTCTTTTTCCATTTTCACCTTCAGCAAGGTAGGATCTTGCTTCAGTCATCAACTTGCCTTTTCTTCTGAAAGAGTGTCTTTCCCTGCTCCCTCCTCATAAGGGAAATTCTGATTACATTAAAGGCCCAACTGGATCATCTCCCCTATGTGAAGATCCTTAAATTAATCACATCTTCCAGGTCCCTTTTAAAATGTGCATCTCACAAACAAAATAAATTCAGCTCATCTCAACATTCTCATAATTCTCACCTCATTAAAGCATCAACTCAACTCCAAAGTCTCATCTTAATATCATCTGAACAAAAGTTACCAATCTTATCATCTAAGTCATCTTATCATGTCTGGGTGACATTCTGGGGATGATTTATCCTGAGATGAAATATCCTTCCATAAGTACATCTCAGAAACTAGAAAGCAAGTGTTTTGTTCCAAAAACACAATGGTGACTCAGGGGCCACGCCAGTTCAGAGAAGCTGTCAGTCCACAGAAGAGAAATCTTTGGTTGCACAAACTGATTTCTAAAGATATGAGAATCTACACTGATAAGGAAACACCTGTCTTCCCATTCTTTCTCCTCTCAAAGGAGCACATTCTTTGAGGAGCTTACAACTTTCCTTTTCCTAACGTCCTGCTCTGAACAAGATGATAGGACATTGGGCAGCACATGTACAGAGCATGGGGTCCCATAGAATCCTCATTTAGGTCAATATTCAGGCTTAGCCCTTGGGACCTGTATGACCTTGGATTTTTCACTGGCCCCTTTCCAGGGATTTTCACACTGTTATGTCCATGTAATTATCAACACATGGCCGTAAAGGGAACACTATTGGTTGATGAAGCTCCCAGCATAATTTGTACCATTTTTTCTGTGTGTAAATCATCATTTCTGACTGTGAAGAAAGATGTTTTTCTTATACTTTCTTGCTTCCAGTGCAGATCTAGGCATCTTCTTCATGCATCCATATCTTCCCTGGAATCTGGAATTTAGAAGAGGTCATGAGGGACCTTAACTTTCCCAGCACTGCTTCCACCTTCTGGATTCCCATTGCTCACTTTGAATGTGGTTCTTAAATCATACATCCTGGTGAGAGTCAGGGCTCTTATGTCTAACTAATCAAATTAAAATTACTACCAGTGAAAACCATAGGGAAGAACACATTAAAAGGAATGTGTACACCTATGAAATTAGTTAGTGGCAATAATCTGATGATCTTCTTTCATAATCTGTAACAGATTCTCCATAACAATCTAAATTCTTGGTAGAGAGATGATTTATGGGAATTCTGCACATTATGCATGATTGTTTTGTATGCTTACAACTTCTATAATAAAAAAATAAATTATATATATAAGATGCTTTTTATAAAATATAAATAAAAAATAAACTAGAGAGAATGAAACAGAATAGCAGTTCTGTATGACAGGGGAAGCATAGAAAGATTGAGAGGTGATGAGTTTTGTTTGTTTGCTTAGTTTTTGTTTCTTAGTATTATTATTATTATTACTGAAATGAAAAGTTTCTATAAATGATTGAAATGATGAATGCACAATGAAGTGATTATACCAAATACCATTGATGATATTTATTATTATTATTACTGAAATGAAAAGGTTCTATAAATGATTGAAGTGATGAATGCACAATGAAGTGATTATACCAAATACCATTGATGATATACTTTGGATGGATTTATGTTTTATTCATATGTATTAATAAAATTAAATAGTTAAAATTTTTAAAAATTAAAAACTAAAGAAAATTAAAAAAAGAATTCTGCTGCAAAAAAAGGAATGTACACAGTACATATATTAACAACAGTTGTGTGACTGTTCTCTGTTTCACAGTGTCTGAAAGTCACATCCTCAGACTTTGCAATGTAAGTGTATACTAAGGCCACAGTTGAAACTCAGTGAGGAGAGGGCTGAATCTTTCAGTCCTTCTGAAAACTCTATGATGGCTCCTCACAGATCATATTATTATATTCTTATGTCTATCATATTTTATATTCATATCTCCTCATCCCCTAACACAATCCAGAATGACCTACAATTCCACCTTGGAAACCCTCCACCTGATGTACATCCTAGAGATCACACACTGGAAAGGATATCAGGTCTCTTCAGCATAGGAATAGAGGAGGCTGGACACTGATCCCAGGCCCCTCCTGCTTTGTCTCTTGCTTTCTTACCTAATCTTGTCCAGGTGTCATCCTGCAGGGCTGGGATCTCCTAGGTCTGGGTCCACCTTAGAACCACAGGGCTTCCAAGGGGACTGCATAGGTGCAGCTTTCATTCAGATCTAGCTCCAGGGAACAAGTGAGGCATGTAAGCCTGAGCCCTCCTGAGGCAGAGGCCAGCGTGGGAGCAAAGAAACACAAGGGTTTTGATGAGCCATGTCCATATTTTTTTTCCTTGTTTTTTTCTCAGGACAGTTTAGCATCTTCTTCACAGGTGATATTTCAGGAAAAATTCCCAAGGTTCCTGACAACAGACAAGGCTCTGACTCCATGAGGCATCTGCCACCAGGGAGAAGTGGGTGGTTTTTCCAAGTCCATCAGGTGAGCTGACCTCTTGGGGTCAACCTGCTCGGCTTTTGGATCATGTACAGCCCCAATAAGCCCTGTCCATGATGAAGAAAACCAGATGAGACTACTGGATGATGAACCTAGGGCCATGCCAGCCTGTCTTCTCTTTCTGCTCCTTTTCACTGAGGTCATGGGGCTCTATCTGATGGTCGGGAGCTAAGCTGGGAAGCAAGTAACAATGAATAGCCTGGGAGAGGAAGGATATATATATGCTCACACTCTGAGAAAGAAAGTGGGGTGTTTAATTTTCAGTTCGGACAAAGCCATTCTCCCATAAAATAATCTGTCCAAATGTTGACTAAACAATCATGCATTTTCAATACTAGTATTATTATATTTTTCCTGGGCACATGCAAGACAGGGAATTAAATCCTAAGAATTAACCACACAGTGTCAGAGTGTTAGTTGAAAAAACTAGTTTTTTCCATACTTCCAGTCAAATCCAGAAGAACAAAATCAAGAGAACTTCTTTACATTTGTATTAAATATCTTAAAATATACAATAGCACTGTGATTATATTTTCTGTGTTTGAAACTTGGAAACATAATGGCATTACTTAGAACAGATGTTGTGGAGAACCTCTAGGGAGTCAATGTTTTTAATCAAAAATTTTAAACTGTATAATATCACAGGAATCTGTGGTTTTGCAAGTCTTCCTTGTAACAGCCTCTGCTGTGGGTGGGCCACAAGCACCCCCTGCAGCTCAGCTCCTTCCTGCATGAAGAGGTTTGTGTCTGGGCTCACACTGTCTTCCCCTCACTGTCTCTTGCACAGTAATACACAGCTGTGTTCTCAGCAGTCATGGAGCTCAGGTGGATGCAACCAAGGAACAAGGATGTCTTTGGAAATATTGTCAGTGTGCCTCTACTACAAAGCAAATCTTAGGTACAAATTCTGTTTTTCTTTTCTTTGTCCTAAACCAATTCTATCTAATAAAAATGTCATGTGAGCCACATATGTAATTTTAGAATTTCTAGTATTCACATTTATAAAGTAGAAAGAAAGAGATGAAATTAATTTTAATAACATATTTTAACCAATAAATGCAAAATATTATTTGAGCAAATAAATTTAAAAATACTGGTAAGGTATTTTACATTTTTATCCTATATCTTCAAAATATGGTATGCATTTTATTCATAGAAGTTCTGAATTTGACTAACCACATTTCAGATGCTCAATAGCTATGTGACTAGTTGTTACTGAATTGGCAGCACAAATCCAAATCATGTACTCTTAATTTTTTTAAATTAAAGTAGTCATAGTTTACAGAAAAATCATGCAAAAACTGCACAGTTCCCATGACCCCCTTCATACAGTTTTCCCTATTATTAACATTTTTCATAAGTGTGGTACCGGTTAAAATGCTGAAATAATATTATTATAATTATATTATTAACTATGATAATTCATAGTTTAAATTAGGGTTCACTCTTT